>JACXGK010006643.1:0-28041 GCA_016801125.1 Novumbra hubbsi
TCACATGTGCGTCACATATCGAGCCAGTTTAGACCGCCAACAATCACATGTGCGTCACATATCGAGCCAGTTTAGACCGCCAACAATCACATGTGCGTCACATATCGAGCCAGTTTAGACCGCCAACAATCACATGTGCGTCACATATCGAGCCAGTTTAGACCGCCAACAATCACATGTGCGTCACATATCGAGCCAGGTTAGACTAGTAGTGAGTCAAAACGATACAGTCATGCAGGCGCACACTCATGGACACACGGAGAATAGCAGTTGCAGGAGGGAAAATGAGGGAACAAACATTTGGTTTGAGGTAGAACAAGACCGAACACAAATGCAGTGACATAACATCCCCTAGTTTGGTTGTGAACAGAAGCCGGATCCCTCTCCCTCCTTACTGTTCCACTGCAGGGTTAGGTGGGTAAGGTTACAATGAAGCCCTTACCTCTGTACCGCCTGGATCTAGCAGGCTTTGATAGCACCATAATTGGGTGTATGTTAGCCTCCGGTTCCACGGATACAACTAATTAGGCTCTTGTGCGAATAATTAAAATGATGTAACATGGCCATTTTTAAGCAGGACGGGTATTTAACGAAGCAATTAGGCAATGTGTCACCTGGAAAGATCCGTTATCCATTTTTATCTCACTGCCTCAACCGGCCCCCTCAGTGTTTGTTCAACACAAAGGGATTTTCGTTTTCTTTCCACTCAGAGTCTCTCCAAGGACTGATGGTAGGTCGGCGAGGAACCGTTGAGAATTCGTTTTAAACCTCGGGGGCTATTGCTTATCTGTAAGAGTAGAGCTCTGATAGGGGGCTCACTAGGTCCTGTGAGAGCCTCCATCTTTCCCACACCCTCTTCATTAAGCCCTGCATTAAAGGGAGAGTCCTTAGTTGAAACCATAACGTAGCACAATCCCTGTCTCTGTTCCGGCCAAAAGTATAGAACATTATGGACGAAAGGTAACCGGTCTTAATTAATTCTACAACCGAGTTGACGATACTGTAAATCCGTGATATCTTAAACATATACTTGGAGGCTATGTGGATATTTTAAGACTGTTTGCATTTATTTGTGTCTGTTTGCATTTATTTTTAATGCAGTTTGAAGACAGTATAAAACATATTTTTGGGGTTTTGATTGGTTTGACAGTTGAAGTAAAATCATAGGGACTTTGGTTTCTTTTTTAAGAATCAGTGAATAATGACCGGTGTGGTCCGGTGGTCTTCTCTGGTGCACATGTACTGCTCCAGCATGGGTTCAAATCTGGGACACTGCTCTCCTCTTCCTTCCTCTCTCTCTTTCCTCTACCTTCCTCTCTCTCCTCTACCTTCCCTTTCTCTCTCTGTAAAAAAAAAAAGCTTACAAAAACTATTTACAATGAACGTCACTTCATAAGTCCAAGGCAAACGTAGGTAACAACTGCGTGTTGGCCCTTTTTAAATAGACCTACTGTACATACAGCACATACACAACACTCAGCTCACAGTGTTAGGCTCTTTATATATTCCACTACATCAGTGAATTCCTCCTAATAAGGGTACTTAGAGTAAATCCTCTCAACTCCTCATTCCGTGGCGGATTAGTGTTCACACCCTCGGCGGGGAG
This sequence comes from Novumbra hubbsi, assembly GCA_016801125.1. Classification (NCBI taxonomy): domain Eukaryota; kingdom Metazoa; phylum Chordata; class Actinopteri; order Esociformes; family Umbridae; genus Novumbra; species Novumbra hubbsi. The sequence goes on from JACXGK010006643.1 coordinate 1,607, forward strand.
AACAATGGTTACAGAGGGAAGGGAAACAATGGGTTGTCTTGTTGGTGATGCTGTGGTGTTTGCACCAACGCTATAGGCTATTATGTCTCCTGCTCCTCTGGGCAAGCAGATGCGGAATGTGTGTTGTACGTTTGTTTCCTGTCGTTCGTTTAATACCTTAAAGCGTTTTTTTGTTTGTTTGCTATGAATGAACTAATAGTGGGTTCTTATTTTTGTCCGGTCTCAAATCCGAAGATGTACTACTGGTCCAGCACTTTGACCGCAAGAGTGCCTTCTGCACCCATCAGTTACCACACGCGGTCTATTCTGGCAGGTTTTTGGTAGTCGATGTCTGAATTCACGTAACCGGCTTCTTTCCGTACAGAACCTAGTTGGGAAGTATAGTGAGAGCCATTGAGGCATATCTTCCACATTGCTTTGCTAATAGGCCTACAGTCTACATGGCACAATTAGGAAAAGCAATGTAGTTGCTAAATGAAAGATTGACTTGCAAGACGACGTTTCAATCCTCGCTCACACATTTCGAAATTAAACCGTTTGGATTGCTCCCATCGGAGTCTTAAAGTAATTAGGCAGTGATAGAAAAACACATTAATCTAGTTATTATATCGAGCCTGGGTTAATTTATGCTTGGGTTTAAGAACAACTCCAGACTTTATTAATTGGTTGTGTAAAATTACACTGAAATTACTTCTGCATACATCATTTCTAAATCGCTCAACATCCCAAAACAGCGGGTGAGTGTAAAGGGCCTCATGGCTTGTCAGCATGATTGGACTGGCCGCTTGGGGAATCGGGAGTTTTCCCAAACGGCGGGTCAAAGTAAGGGCCGCAGTGTAAGGCAAAAATATAGCATAACTAGAAAAGGTAAAATTTCTGGGGAGATTGTAAAGAGTGCTTGCAGTTTCACAAGCTATATACATTGTCCAGCTGTGTACTGGCAGTAAGGTAACTCCAGTAAATAAAGCAGCAAAACTTCTAATGGCAAGTTAAAAACAGCAAGTTGTTTTCCTGCTCCAACACACCTTGTCAGGCACATCGTGGAACTCAGCGAGTGATAGGGAACTAAGGTATTGAGAGGGCATTCTCACCCGTGGTTTGCCTGCCAAACTAGTGCTGACATCACGGTGGGGCACCACTTCATACATGTTGCTAGGTAACCGGCGTTCATTGAGGCTAGCTACCCATCTTTTGGTGTGGCTATGTTTTTGCTACAAAAACGGGAATATCTTCTAACCCTGCAACGAAACCTTCCGCAAAGTAACGCAATCTGAAACGGTACTGTAACGGTCTGGCCAGCGCCATTTGGTGCTGACAGAGTATGTGGCACAAGCCTTTTGTGGATTTTTCGTAATGTCCCATGTCCTCACAAAACGCACCACGTGTAATTGCGCACACCTCTTGCTTGTTGTCTGAGTAGAAGTTTGCCCGTGTGTCCTGTTCAGTGTTCGTCATTGGTCCGTGTGACCAGTGCCATGTTCTATTCTGCTGTTTAGTTTAGCTTACTGTTTCTCTTTTGTACGATGTTACCGTGTACCTTGTGTTCTGGTCTCTAAAATAAACGACCAGTTCTTTCATTCCTCCGCCTTGGACCATCATTTTTGATACGCACTTATTACAGATACGCACATTTTGATACCTGTCATATCTCAGTAGTGCAAGTACTGTAGGAGGAGTTAAGGTGGCTATTATAATAAATAAATATATATGTGAAATAATAATAGCGTGGCTTGCCAAAGCAAGCGCACTAATATTATTTTCACAGGCCGCATTTGTTTTCGATTGCGCCCAGGCGCTTGGATTCTTTTCAGCGTTATGTTGTTTCTTCTATAACGAAATGAAGGACAAAATGGTGGCGCGAGAAAAACTAATAGAAGAAACAAGTTATTACTACCAAATGTGGAAGAAAAAAAAGAACACTTGTTTAGACAACCACCTAAGTGACAGTCACCATGAACTCAGAGATGCTGGAATACCGGAGACGTCAGTTACCCACAGCTGTGATGCCGGGAATGAGGAGGCAGAAAGAGATGTGACGTTGGTGGCAGGGTCCGGTACACTGACTACGACAGATGTTGCAATGGAATATAAGTTAACAGTGTTATTATATAGAAATGAGCTGGCTCATGATTTGTATCTTTGATTGAAGTACACTGATTAATGTTCTTCTTGCATTATCAAGATGCAGAAACAGAGCAGTGAGAAGAGACAGTGAGAAGAAACAAGACAAATCATTTTGATGATTTCAAATGCCCTCAGTCTATTAAGACCTACAGATGTTTTTTAGTTTTCATCCACAACAACCATTCCTAATGCTAATGTATAAAATGGATTCCACCACAAGAATGGATCCAGCAGAAAATGGCTTACTTGCTGTAAAAAAAACACTTCCTATATAGTACAGTCTGCCTTGCATTTTCAAAAGCAGGAAGTTAGAATGAGTTTGTTAAGGATGACATAGTCACATGTTTACCAAGGAGCTAAAAAACCATTGCTGACACAGATTGTGTGAATATATACTTTCTGCAAGCCAGCAAAGCAGGAATAAAACTCCTACACTGCAATCAACAGTAGTTGGATGTGCCACATGCTTGTCTACTTACGTAGGACAGGTTTTTGGTGCCGTCGTCCTTTTCAAATACTGTGTTATAGGTCCCATTTTGTTAGCAGTGAACAACAGCACTGCATCATAGTTTATTATCAAATAGTGGACGATGTGTGAATTTGTTTTGGGAACTGTACACGGGTCATGGGCTGGTCTGTGTTCTGTGTTTCAGTCCCTGGTCGGTTTTAAGTTCCAGTCTGACTCTGCATGTGAGGTATTTCTTTTTCAGTCGTTTTCATTTTTATTTTTTATGTGGAGGGTAATAGAAAACAATGAAACATTCCCCTCTCTTTCCAGCTAGCCATCCATCGTTCACTGTGTCTGTAGTTAAACAAATGAATCTCAACTTCAACCATTTAATGTTCATATTTCAGCCCGTATTTCCAAGTGCATTTAATATTGTATATTATGTATCCTTTTGCAATAAATGTAAAACAAGTGTCTTGACTCTCTGAGATTGATAAATATCCAAATCCACATATTCGAGTAGGCTTGTTAACTTGTGTGTCCTGGCTAAATATCCTCAAAACATCATTACCCCGCTACAAGAAATAATAAACAAAATACAAGAAAGTACAGTACCTGTTGTAATGAGAGACACAGGGATACATACACTGAGCGAGGCTTGGTGGGCAATTTGTTAACCCAAATGACGGGAGGGAGAAGTTCAACTCACACACATCTTCTGGATTTACATTTTAAACAAACTTATTACATCTTATGGTTTACATTGGTCAATTTGTTCCATGCTTGGTGATAGACAGAATTTCTTAATTAACGTTTTATTATAGTGTTGTAGTAGGGTTGCAATGAGTTGATTGTCCATTTGTTCTGTACATACGTTTTAATAAACAATTGTTAATTAACCATGTGACATTTTCTAAACTTTGTATACAAATATACCAATTAATTGTAACTTAATTTCCATTCCAGATACATTTAAATATGATTTGCAGTTGGTATGGCCATAACTAAATATTTAAATAAATAAATATGTTTTTATATAAATTTTCCTGTAAGTAGTTTGCAAATGGAAAAAGCATAAGAGTATAGGGAAAGCTCTTGCAACCTTTTCTAAGTGGTGGTGCTTTCCAGGTGGATGGTGACCCTCTCGCCCGTATCTCCACAGGAGCGTAGAAATTGGCTCTACTCAGAGCACCAGGACCAAGATAGCGGGGCTGGGTGTCAATCCCAGAAATGGACTCCTGAGTTTCATTCCAAAAATGGAATCGCCCATTTCTATTCAGCGCGCTGCTCTCCGGGAAGGGAAATGATTGAGTGTTGCAGTAGCAAGTTCAGGAAAGGGAGGTTAGGCAAGTGAAATCGGGGAGGTGGACTCATCAAAAGTGGAATTGAACAGAGCCTGACCTCGGTGTGATGGCACCAGTGATAATACCTCTGCCTGTTTTCCGGCTCTGTGCTCTCTAGTGTGGCTGGCTGTAGGCTTGAGTGAGGCAGGCAGTTTTTGGGCTCTAATTATCAACAGAAGGCTATGGAGATAAAGAGCTGGAATGTGTAGCAGTACAACCAGCGCTGTCTAAGCTTCAGAATCCTCATGCTGCACGCGGTTGTGTGGGTGTGTGTGTGGGGGGGGGGGTTTGTATAATCACTTGTTTCACAATCAACTGTAATGGAGTTGTTTTTTTGAATAGTCTCGGATTGTGTTATGAATAATACTATGTACATTTAGAATTTTGTCTATTTGCATATTGCAAAAATTAATTAACCAGTTACATTTATTCCTTTAACATGATTCTGTATTGCAGATCCGGATTTGCCTATAGCACATACATTACATACGTTATTTTCTACACTTTCCTCTTGCCGTTTCCTCTTGCCGTCACTCTTGCACAGGTTAATATGTGTTTGCCACTGCTGAGCTAATCAGTGCTTTCTTATTAAGTTACCAAACCAGTGACTGTGGCACTCGTTTTGTTCATGTCTCTGATGGATTTCTTGTGATATATCTGCATTGTGATAGCCAGCTTGATTTCTTGTGATATATCTTCATTGTGATAGCCAGCTTGATTTGCGTTGACACCTCTTGGATCTTTGTGTTGTTAGATGCCAGCAACTGACCACAACAAATTCAGGGTTCCCTGAACATAGCCGACTTCCTTCAGATGAGGTTATCACTGAGTTTTGGTCACAGAGTGGTGGTTTCCCGTTTAGATAATTAAACTGAATTGAAGCGCAGATGGGTTGTTTCGACCCCAAAGTAAGAAGGTCCTCTTGACATCAACGGAACATGCAATGTTGCATTATGTCCATCGCAAGTAAAAATATGGAGCACAATGTTTCAGTAATTTGGAACAGTACATTATTGTTACTTCTGTTCTAAGACAAAATAACAAAATAATCGCTTCAAGTACAAAATATTTGTTGCCATGAAAAGCACTACATCAATTGAATAAACATCGTTTTATTTTGGCTTAGCCAGCCATTGCAGTTTGAATATATCCTTAGCGTTGCAATAGAAGTGCTCAATAAATTAAAAACATTATTATTCAGAATCAATCATACAGTACTGTGCAAATGACTTAGGCATCTGAAAGTCATACTAAAGCCATTTATTTGGGTAGTTAGTGTTTATTTGTAATATATATGTTACTAATTATTAGTATATCTTTTTTACAAATAAACATTACACAAACAAAGACTTTTGCACAGCGCAGTATGTGTGCAGGGAAATTTGCTTATTACATCATGCAACCTTACTCATCAATTTACTCTTCCTTATTATATGCACGGCAACTGTGGGTTTGCTTACAACATTTTCATGGTCAAAGTTGGATCCAGTTAGTTGAGTAAATTGGCCATATAAATGTTTGAATGTGTGGAGAACTGTAATTTTCATAAATAACTTATTCTAAATTATCTATAATATATATTTAAGGTCGAAAAATATGTAATGCTTTGCGCACAATGCAGGCTGGATGTTAATTGGATTTTCCCCCAAGGGACAGGCCATAGGGCTGGAATAGAATCTGTTTGGTGGATAAGCTAGTATTTTATTCTTGTACAGGATCAACTTAACCTGTTAGCTAGTTGGTTTCAGTAGTGATGGAATATAATCTGAATTGGTGGATTTACTCTATTTCACTTGATAACATCTACATAACCATGTGGTTAGCGTTTTTTTTTTTTTTTAGAGCAGGGGTGCCCAAAAGTTTTCTTACGAAGGGCCAAAAATCAAACTCGACTTGGGGCCGTGGGCCAAAAGTAACGTTGCATTTAACCAAACTGTATTATATTATATGGCGTGGCAGGCCAAATCAAAGGTCACCCTAGTTTGGGAACCCCTTGTTTAGAGAAGGTGTTGCAACAGTTTTTGATCATGCTACACTTTCTGTATGGTTGTTGGAGCTGTTTGCTAAATAACAAATCTTTTGGAACAACCATATTTTTACAGCTTTCTTGTGTATGCACTAATGATGCAAACAAACACACCTGCATTATAAGTGACAGCTGGGAAGTATCTTCCCAATTCTTTTGGTAAAAAATGGAGTCAGGAAGGATTTGGAGAGAGCAGTTGTCTGTGGCCACCACCTGAAAAACCCTTCCCTTTTTGGGGGTTGTCTTGCTGTTGCCTCTCCTGTGCACTTGTTGTCATTTTCACATGATTCACAATCACTTAAGTTTGCTAGCTGCACAGATTGTGATCCCTGAAGGTTAATTGACCTGGTGTAATACTGTGATGATCACGTGTTCTCTTAATTTTTGTTGAGCTAGGTATCTAGATAAGGAGGGATAGGCAGAGTTTATATACTGATCATTAGTGCCCTAAAAAAAGATCCGATATGACTTCTTAATCAAGGCGTGCTTCCTGTCATCATTTCCTACACAGTCTGGAGACAAATTCTAATCTGTTTAGAGATCATATGCCGAAGAGGTCAAAGCAATGTCTTTTATCAAGCTCTGGCTGTGCAATTTGTTCCCGTCGCGAATGCAAATAGAAATGTGTATCAACAAATCATATTGAGATTTAAAGGCTTTCCTGATAACAATATTTACTAATGTGAAAAGGCATCACTGCCTGTTTGGTCAGGAGTCAGAGTAAATAGCCTTAGATGAGAGTCATCCCCTGTATAGCAGGGGATATATATATACTCCCTTGGGTTGTTTACAGTTCACACTGTTCCATTCAAGGCAAGACAACTCTGGGAGAAAGAACTGAAAGATACAGAACCTAATGGTTGTCTACTCAGAAAGGAGCTGGTTGTTCTGACTTGCGTCGTTGTCTCTTGTCATAGCAGTCTCCGGTATGCACACTGTTTTTCTATTAAAGCTCAGAAGTATTGAAGTTGTTTGCTCATCTTTTGTATCTAGCATTTCTACACGACAGACCAGAATTACAGAGCGCAACAGTGTGACTGTCTGTGTCCGTGTGTGTGTGTGTGTGTGTGTGCGTGCGTGCGTGGGCGCACTAACAAACCACTGCCAACAAAAGCCAAGGCTTTGATGTCAGTCTCGGCCCATCTGATGCCTGACAAAATGTCACACCGTTCACTTGAAAGACGTGACACCTTCGGAACAAGGTGGCGATGCTATCTGTGACGTCCTTCTGACATGGCCTCATCATTGATGCCCCCCCAAGCTTATCAGGTTGTCTGAAAACTGATTTAACCGCTTTGTGGGGGACGAGGGGGGGGGGGGCTGCTCATATAATTTGACCTTTGTTACTTTTATTTTTGATGAACCAAATTGCTGGCACAAGCGTACCACACACAAATATAAACAGACTCTCACACGCACAAATACAGACACACACAGCAAGTATTGGGGGGGCGGTCTATTTGCTAGTGAGCCCGGGGTTTAATGGCCTTGAGCCCTTAAGCACAGTACAGGCAGGTGATATAAAACGCCTCCTGCCCCTAAAGCAGCTTCAGGAATACCTCAGTCCATTTTTCAAGGATTACCCGTCCTCTATGTGCTGCCCATGCCAATCGGAATTCATCAACAGCCATTGGAGTCATATTTATTTTCCGATTCCTCCTGGGTAACAAAGCAATCATCTGACGGAGCGCTGTGGTCTTTGGCTGGGATTTGGAGGCGCTATGTTTTCACTGCCCGCTGAAGCCTCGAACACAGGGCTGGAGGGAGTGTGTGTGTGTGTGTGTGTGTGTGCCGTGTCTCCATCTCTCTCACATGCATTCTCAAACAAGCTCACCGACACACACAGGCATGTGCCTAGTGTGACACCGACACAGACACCGAATAAACACACGCCTTCTCTTTCGCACGCGCGCACACACACACTGCACCTGCCGGGCGGCACGGAAGGGAAGAGCGCGGGGCCAATCAGAACCCCCGGCAGCCTGACTGACAGGCCGCTGATCATCTCGGCGATTGCAAACCTAATTAACCTCGCCGCTGGGTCTGCCGCGTCCACGAGGCCCGGAGATTTCTCTATCGCCGGACCGCGCCGTTGCCGGCGTGAGATTGGGGATGCCGCAGTTCGGCCCTCCGGTCTCGCCGGGCCGGCAGGAATATAATTAAAGATCAGGTGTTCAGGCGGGGCGCCCGGGGGTCAGGGGGGTGCAACGGGAGACTCCGGGAACGGCGACACACACGCCGCTCCTGTGCGTCAGGCGCTGGGATACGAAGACGGGCCTACTGCTACATTGATTGGAGAGGAGCAGGAGGAGAACTCTCTCCTTTACTCTGTACCGGTCTGACTCCGGTGCTCAGTCTGAGTTGTAGGAGAGTGGAGACCCAACATAACCCTGGGAGACAGGGGCCGGTGGGGATCTGTGTTCAGGGGCCTGATATACCCCCAGGCCACGGGGGGATTTAAAAAGTCCCACGCTCAGCTGTGTGCCATGCGAACCAGGTCAAAGGGACCGGGTCTGTCGCGGTGCTGCCAGATTGACTGGTGCCCGTCAGGCCGTCCGTCTGTCTGTCCCGGTCCTTGTCTCGGCGGCTCATTTAAGACGCTCAGTGACATTTCGTGTGAAGTGGCCCATGAGCTGAGCTTTCACTGACTCATAAAAACATGTGGAGGGAAAGGTCAGTGCCAGTCTCTGTGGGCCAATCATCAGCTCTTAGCTCTCACTGCAGTTGAGTAGCTCACTCACCCTCAACTTTGTGTGTGTGTGTGTGTGTGTGTGTGTGAGAGAGAGAGAGTGACTGTGGTACTATAATAGGTTGTGTGTGTGTGTGAGAGAGTGTACAGTTGAGAGAGACTAAGTTGGGTTTAGATTTAGGTTTACAGTTAGGTGTTTGTGGTTAAGATTAGGGTATGGTTCATGGTTAGTTTCAGGGTTAGGGGAGACATTACATTTGACAGGGTCAGCACAAGTATAGCTTAACGTAAATTGTGGGTTTCTGGTTGGGCATGTGACTTTGTTTGTGTGTCATTGTTTATGCACAGGGGCAAGTGCCAAAGTCCCTTTTTGTGGGGTCTGCATGCTCTGGCAGAAGACTACTGAGGCTCAACCAAGCACACGTTCTCCTCACAGCGAACAGCCCAAATCCGCCGTGACTGATCGAGATGCGGCCGTCTAAACCGGGAGCCGTGGGGCTTTCACGGGCTCGTTTATTTCACTTCCCCTTTAAGGAGAGCGAATCGGACGAGACGTTTCCCCCGTCAGCCCTCCCGCTGGCGCTCCGCGGGCTGAGCAGTGGCCGGGCAAGGGCCCTCCGCGGGCTGAGCAGTGGCCGGGCAAGGGCCCTCCGCAGGCTGAGCAGTGGCCGGGCAAGGGCCCTCCGTGGCCTGAGCAGTGGCCGGGGAGGGGCCCTCGTTAGCGGGTACAGGCCTTGGATTGCGGGCCGCTGGGGGTGGCAGTGGGATGCGTGGCTCAGCTTTTCTCCAGTCTACTCGTCACTGAGCTGTTGGGCCCGGGACCTCAAGGCCAGATAGTCAGGAGGAGCCAGCCTGTTTAGTAGACGCTTTGCTCTGGGAGCTGCATGTGGACAGATAGGCTGGCAGACAGACAGGCTGGCAGACAGACAGGCTGGCAGACAGACATGCTGGCAGACAGACATGCTGGCAGACAGACAGGCTGGCAGACAGACAGGCTGGCAGACAGACAGGCTGGCAGACAGACAGGGTAACTGATTGGAGGAGATTAGGTGACTAGAACGGGTAATTCATTAAAGGGTATCGTTGATATTCCCGTGATTATATATCGTAAACCACTTACCTAAGATAATTAGAAAAGCGAAAAGTACTTTTTTCCCCAAATGGTACACGGATGTCATATAACATTGCTTTCAGCCTCTCAACTTTCAGGATTCAAACCACACGGTTTATAATACCCAATAGGCCTATTTTGTCTGACTGAATAAGACCTCACACACGAGTATAATAATATAGCTACTAGACGGTTATGTTTTACTGTGAACGGCCAGGGCCCAGAGCAGTAATGAACTTATAGGGTAGATATCTTCTCCTAAAGGCCCCGTCTGTCAGACAGAGTACTGAGTCATCAAACGTGTGTGAATGATGACTAAAGGCCCAGGCGTTAGAGCAAGCTAGTCCTTCGGACTGCTCTATCTCTGTTTCTTCTCTCTCGTGTCAATTCCATTTCAATGGAAAGGGGCTTTATTGGTGCTGAAATAGGTTTTTCCCCAAGATATGTTGTCTCTTGGTCTTCGTCACACTGCTGAGTTCTTTTTATGAGGCGTAATTGAAAGTAGTAAAAAAAAAATGTACGGTTGAATATTAACGAAAGTTTTACGATTGTTTCCAATGTTATATTTACCTTGTGTTGTTGTAACAACTCCTTGTGCCGTTCTCTTAATCTCATGCAGGACAATGCAATGTCTGTCTCCAGACTTCCTCCTGTAACACTGCTTAATACTGTACTATTGTTTAGTTTGGACTGCATCTGTATCAAATGAATAGCAGGAATTAGCTCTAGTCGGGTTTGGTTGTAACATCTATTCAAGTTATTATTTTCTTATTCCAGCGTCTTGGGCACGTCCCATAGTCTGTGCGGATGTATGGGAAGGGCCGGCAGGCCGATTTCATGGCATTTACACCACTCTCCATACTATCTAGTATCCATGCAGTCCACTGGTATTCTTCTTGAATCCCCAGAAACCGACTGACAGCGTATTTCAGCCTGCCGTCATGGCTCATTGGCATTGTTTCCAGGCCAAGTTAAATCATTACAACCGAGGTGTGTTACGGATTCCTCCCCTGACTTCTTAATTGTGAGAAGGTGTTGCCTTGTTTCTTAATGAACATAATGGCTGCGGGAGTGTTAGCCGGATTGTGTCTTCAGCGCACTGGCCCGGCGCATCGAGGTGGTGTTTTGGCGCTTGGAGAGTGCTGGTCTCTGCTCTGCTGTGGGCATGGCTGTTCAATCTGTGTGTCTCCTGCATTAGGCCCAGCGCTTAATCAGGTTCCCTGCATGCCAGCTGTGTCCTCAGCAAATAGCCACTCAGTCCCAGTGGAAAGGACAGTCGTTCAGCAGGGAGGGAGAAGACCTGATAGAACTGGGAGATTAACCTGCCGCTTCCATGGGAGAGTGAGGAAAGGTGTGTGTGTGTGTGGGAGGGGAGGGGGGGGGTGTTTGCCCACTCATCCATGCGTGTGTGTGTGTCTGTGTGTAAGATCCAGAGACAGATAGTGTGTGTCTACTGTATGTGTGTAAATTGTGAATCAGTGTGGCTGTTTGGAGTGGACTCTCCACTTAGGTGTCCAGCTGTCAGACGGCAGATAGTTAGGGCTTTGCGAGGCGGGAGGATGCAGTCAACAGATAAACAGGCTATCATTTCTGATCAGGAGAAGTGCTGTACCTAAACGGAAAGAGAAGTGGAGACGGTGTCGCCACTGCTGATCCCTGATGCCCGTGCACACGCACACACACACGCTGGCATGAAAGGCTCGTCTCCTGTGTTTTTGTGTCCATCCAACGATACAAATACAACACTTCTTCTCTGCCCGGCAACGTAGTCCATGACCCTTGACACGAAGCGGTACCTCGCCAGTAGGTTGTGCTTTTACCTTGCCTTTACCAGCCACTCGGGGGTCTGCCACCAACTCCGTCAGAGGCTGTCAACGGCTCCATCTGCAAGTCGGTCCTTGTCCATCTGCAACACCCAAACCCGCCGGCAGCCACTAACGATGTGGGTTTGGGTGTTCTGCGGTCACAGGAGGTCTCGGTGGCGGCTGGGATTGGTACATGAACCAGGGCAGCTGGGTCTTTCTGTGCGTTTTAGACCGATGCCATCAATGTTCTGTCAGATCACACGGGCAGGCCCAGTGGCCCGGCCAGAGGCTCATCGCAGTCAGTCAAATTGAAATAAATGAACTGCCAACCCTGACGGCAGGGTAATTGTTCACATGGAAATTGGATTGGCGTCATCGCACGAGCTTCCCTAAACACTTTGAAAACAATTCCACTCAGATTGGACCGAGGTGGCAACAGATATAGAGCGAGAGGGCTCCTGGCCGCGCCTCATTTTAAAAACGCTCTGGCCAGTATGCTCCCCTTTCTCCCCTCTGGCCGACCCGACAAGTAGCACTTGGCGCCGGGGAACACCCTGGACATTCGCCTGTTCCACTGCCGCTCCGCGGTCCGAGGCACACCAAGACACACCCCTTGACACACCCCTCAACACAGACACAGACACACAGAGCCAGGTGCGACGGGGCCGGGAAAGCCATTGAGCGTGTGCCCACCCCTCGTGCCCCTGGGGGACGCGCGCTGATTTCATGGCACTGTTACCCACAACACTAACAGAGGCTCCAATATGGAGACGTCACCTGTCACCGTCAGGAGTGGCGTCTGCAGGGCAGCGGGAGGATGGAGTGGTCTGATGAGAGGCGTTGAATATGAACCGGATATTCTATTATGTTTGCGGTGGGGGACTGTTATTTCATACGTCCCCCTCCCCCCCTTATCTGTTCTGTTTAACGAGGGGGTCTGGGAGCGGCTTTGAAGATGCCTGATCAGCAACAACCAGTCCGTGACTCATCGGCTCCGTACAAAACGGCACCCTGTCCTCTAGATAGTGCCCGTCGCTCCACCGTGGCCCGGTAGTGTACTACCTCGGTAACAAGGCGTGGTTGGGCCTGCGTCCATCGGCGTAATGGAGATGTAATCAGCAGACCCCTCACTTCCTTCTCCCGCAGCTGGTTGATGGAAGGGGGACGTGTCGGAAGGGGCGATGTGCGGAGTGCTGTGTCCTGTGTCAAAGGAACCCGCCCTAGACTTCCGGGGGTTCGTCAAGTGCATCAGGGCGCTGGATATGATTAGGCTGTCAGCGTGTCATACAGTGCCCGTTTGTGTGTGTGTGTGTGTGTGTAGGTTTGTTTCTTTGTGGCATGCTCGCACCTGCCATTTTTCAATCATCTCACATCTTCATCTGCTGGGAGATTCTTTTCCTGTGCAGACATGTCCTTATGTGTTAGCGGGCGCGGGTGGAGATGGAGAGCAACCAGAAGTGTGAGGACTAGATGCTGGGACACGCCCTGCCGCGGTCCCGCTCGTCAGGCCTGTACAAGTAGCTTCTGCACAAAGCTCTCTCCGCCTCTTTCCGGATGAGTTTTTGAAGTCAAGCAAGTCCGCCGGTAGCAGAACAATGAAGTCTTGATACAGTTCAGTTACTCGGCAGTCAGTTAGCGGGTGTTTTTAATGAAAGATTGAGGGTCCTGTTTGTATTCTCTCATCGATGTACCATGTGTAATGCCTCTCCTTGGAAACCTCTTTCAATTTAACAGTCCGGGAAACTGAGGCTTTCTCAGGAGGGCCACTCTCTCCAGATGTGTCTGCTTCATTAGTGCTGGAGTCTTTATTTAACCCTGGCCGTCGGAGGTTTGATCAAGCTCACACAGTGCCCTGATTGACCTGCTCGTTTTTGTATTGGTTAAGAAGGGCCGAGACACCGGATGAGACGATGTTCCCACTGACATGTCCCATTCAGAGGGAGAGAGAGAGACCGGGACAGCCTAGAGACTAAAGAGCGGGGCTCCACCTATGTCACCATGGCAGGGCAGCGGGGCGCTCCGTTCCGCCGGAGCTCTTTGAAATTAAGCCGCTGAAAAAGCATGAAGAGCGATAAAGAGGAGACAGGACACATCCTGCGAGGGAATGAGCTCTTTTAAAAAAAAAAGTGTGCTTATTCTTTAGTGACCCACCCCGCCACATCTGAAGGAAATGTGTGTAACAGCAGTTTTTGTATTATTATTATTTCTCGTAGGGAGTGAAAGATTTGTCTGAATAGGCAAAAGAGTCTTTGAAGTTGCGGAAGTAAATCGAGCTGAGTTTTCTGTCACCCAAGTGAACGTTTCCTGACAATTCTACCAACTATTGTAGACTAGCCTAGATCTCCGTTTGGAAAAGCTGCTTTTCTGTTTTCACAGTCTGTTTGATAATGCACTCACTGTACAAAGTCAGTGGCCCTAAATTATATGCTAGGCTAGAGAAAGCCGCCAATGACATTTAGAAAATCCCTTTTGTGTGTGTGTGTGTGGGGGGGGGGGGTTTGCAAAAGGAATATGGATAGCTAGACTGACAGCAGATTATGGATGTTGTGTAAAAAATATCAATTCATGAGAAATGGAATACTCTTTTTATAGACATGTCATATGAAAACGACTATCATGGCAGGGTCAAATAAAATATGCTGTTTCAAATCTAACATTTAAAAAAGCCTTTTTTTGGTCAGAATATTCCAACCAAAAGGGCAAAACAAGAATAACCGAACGGTTCATTACTCTGAGATCTATAAACTGCATACCTCATTAAGCCGTCTAAATGTGATCATTATATAGAAAAGCCCAACTATACATTATGCTAATTGACTTTAGTAAGATAACCAGAGGCCATCAACGTAGCAGGTCCCAAGTAACCCCGTAATAATGTAATCTCCTGGGAGTACATCCCAGCCTAGTACATGAACTACCATATTTGTAGTGTGACCAGATATACTTCCAACCGAACCATCCTGTTATTCTCGGTTAAAGACCAAAACGCTCCCTTTAGGAGTGAGCACAGAACACGCGTTCATAACACAGTTTCAATTTAAATGGAATTGTTTAAGGGTACAAATTAAAAAGGGCAGATAGGTTTACCTAGAGAAATGATGCTTCGAGAGGTTGTGAAATGAAAAAGCCAAGTAAAATCAGGGAAATGGGGGAAGGACGGACTCTTTAATGCAAACGGGAGTAGGAGCCGAAATTACCCGGACCCCGAGGGCGTCTGTCTAATCAGTCCTCTCCTCACTTAGTGCTTTGAGAGAAGGCAGGTTAACGTAATAAAACACCAATTCACCAGGAGCCGTGCCCATGCAGCCTCCATCCGTCCCTCCTGTAAAGCATCATCAGGGGTTTTCAATTTACGAGTGTGGCTTTGGGCTTAACTGCCTAGGTGAATTGAGCAGGACCATATCCAAGTGCGCGCGCATTCGTTTGTGTAGGTGTCGGGAAACGTGTGAGCGTGTGCGTTTCCCGAAAGCTACGCGTGTGTGTGTATGCGCGCACGTGCGCATTAGCATATGTAGTTGAGCGCGTGCGTGTTTCAGAACAACACAAAGGTAGGCTATTGCAGATTCAGCCACCTGTTCGACACTAACCACAGTGTGGGCAATAAGTAGCAACGGCTGAGGATGCCTTGTGCAAGTGTGTGGCTTTTTTTGGGCATCAAAGGATGCTGTGTGATAATTTTACACCATTAAACAAAGCAACTTGCTTACTGAACATATTGCATTTTCTCTTGCTAAAGAGTGCAGAGGACGAACATGGTGGAATCCTGCCAAGCTCTACTGACTGCCAATGTGTTGTTTCAAAGTATGGCATTCTACTTCTTGGCCTTGTTTGATTCAGCCGTGGGAGTTTCTGTGTAAAGTGTATCTGGTAATAACTCAATATCAACTAAAATAATTTAAGAAAGATGCGAATTACATCCTTTTTACTCATATGCGTTACGATAATTACTTTCCCTCATAACCTCCTGACTCTCCCGTGACCTCAGACCGACTGACTGCTCTGGACGACTCTCGTTATCAAGACGGCTGCTTGATCGTGGCGTCGTGGCGGGAAAGTAGCTGTGTTCTAACCTACACGTACTGTCTCAGGCGGGCAACACCACTCGTTTGTCAGGTCATTCAGTAGCAACTCCAACCCTGTCTTTCTCCTTCTCTCCAGACATGGCAAGCCGCGTCCAGGCCGCTCCCATACTCCTCCAGCTCCTCTTGCTCTGTTTGCCCGCTGTCGCCGGCCAGCTACAGGAGGAGGCTGTCCAGCGGTTCCCCTCCAAAACGCCCATCAACAACGTGGTCCAAGACCCCAGCAGCGGCCGTGTCTACCTGGGGGCCGTCAACACCATCTACCAGCTGGACGCAGATCTGAACGAGCAGGCCCACACCGAGACGGGCCCCAAGGAGGACTCCCGCGCCTGTACCCCGCCGGTCTCGGCATGCCAGGACACCAAGCCCACACCCAATGTCAACAAGCTGCTGCTGGTCCACCCGGCCAACGGCTCCCTGATCGTCTGCGGCTCCCGCTACCGGGGAATCTGTTCCCTGGTCAACCTGACCAACGTGGAGCAGCAACTTTACTACAGCGACTCCAAGGGCGAGAGGACGTACGTGGCCAGCATAGAGGACAGCGTGGCCGTGGTGGGCGTCATGTCCACGTACGTCAAGGAAGATGTCCCCTTTAACGTGTTCCTTGTGGGGAAGGGCTACGGCAGCCTGGACAGCTCGAAACTCATCAGCACCCGTATCCTCCAGGACTACCGTGACTGGGTGGTGTTCGAGAGCATCATAGAGGCGTCGACCGTGCAGGCCACACCGTTCGTCCCCAGGTACCTGCACGACTTCCGGCACGCCTTCAAGGAGAGGGAGTTTGTGTACTTCCTGTTTTCCCGGACCATGGGCAGCACCGACACCAAGAACTTCACTTTCGTGTCACGGCTGTGCGAGGAGGACCCCCACTATTACTCGTACACAGAGCTGCAGCTCAGCTGCGGACCCGGGAACCGGTACAACAAGGTCCAGGCTGCCTACGTGGCGTCTCCGGGTAAGGAGTTGGCCCGGGTGATGACCGAGTCGGGCCGGCACGGCACTGTCCTCCCCGAGCACAGGGTGCTGTTCATGGTGGCCAGCCCGGATGAGGACGTCACCTCCTCGGCCCTGTGCATGTACCCCCTGAACGCCATCAATGACAAGCTGGTGGAGATCATCACCGCCTGCTACAGCGACTCCGGCAAGATCAGAGGCTTACCCGCTGTGGACATCCCCTACTCTTCGAAGACAGACGAGTTCTGCACCTCTCGCATTGGCGTAAGTAGCTCAGCCGTCATGCCTCTGTGGTCCAGCCTCATCATCCACTTCAAAGGGTACGAAGAGAGAACAGAAGAGTCTGCGGTTTCAAAAGAATTCCCCTTTTTAATCAATAATGCAAATATGTGACATGGTGTCGGATGGGGGGGGGGGGTCCTGAAAGGTTCAGTTCTCATAACATTCTCTTGATAGATTGCTTGCTCTCTCCCGCTGCAGAAAGAAACGCTGAACAACTTTAAGTGTGGGGCGGACTTCCTTCCCTCTCCGCTTGCCAGTAAGCCGGAGTTTGCCCTCCAGGCGGAGGCGGTCTTCACCAAGAAAGTCCTGCTGACCGCTGTAGCCATCGCTGTGGAGAACGACCACACTATTGCGTTCCTGGGGAACAGCATGGGGGAGGTGGTCAAGGTGAGGACAGGAGGGGGATGGGACGTGGCAATTTAGCTACTAGAGGAGCCAACAATATTGTTGTTGGACGGGTTGTTTTGTCCATGTTCCATTCCATTAAATATGTAATTAAAGGCAGCTGTCGTTTGTCAAGAAAGAAACAAGCGTACGGTGTGTTTTGAGAGTTGTTTGGTTGTTCCTCGTCTCTAGGTACATGTGACCGCCAGCCCAGAAATGTACGGTCGATGGCCGGGCGACGCCACAGGGAAGCGTGTCAACAAGAACCTGTTCTTCAGCACCAACTACAACCACCTGTATATCACCACAGAGGACAAGGTATGGCTGTCTTCCGTTCCAACTGTACACAAACCGCCTGGCAGCACTCTTTGTCAGTGTTGTTGACAGAATGGGAATGACCTGGAGTGTTTCAGGACGTCATAGGGGTTGTGTGGACTGTGCAGATAGAAATCAGCAGGGTGCTATGTGGATGTCAAAGTAACTGACATGCTAGTATCTCAGACGTCTTCCAGTAAATATGTTTGTCAAGTGGATGTCTAAGTTACTGACATGCTAGTATCTCAGACAGCTTCCAGTAAAGATTTTTGTCAAGTGGATGTCTAAGTTACTGACATGCTAGTATCTCTGACGTCTTTCAGTAAGTCTCTCTGATGTGCCCCTGTAAAGCTCCTTTCTTGTTGACTAAGTGTGTTACTGTCCTAGATCACCAAGGTGCAGGTGCAGATGTGCCACCTGAAAAGAGACTGTCAGGCCTGCATGTCACTACGGGACCCCTACTGCGGCTGGTGTGTTCTACAGGGCAGGTAAGCAGACCTGCGTGCTCCTAGTCATCAGTGCGTAGGACCAGGTAAGTGTGTCTTTCACAGCCCAAGATAAATCGTGCCCACGTCAGAGTAGCTGTGCACTTGCTTTTACAGCTGACATTCCCCAATTGTGTTTTTGCTCTACTTCCCTGTTTCTGTGGCACCCAGAGCAGAGCCATATAAGAAGAGCTGAACTGTGCCCGTTTAATGTACAGTGTTTTCTAACAACATGGTAACCGATAACACTCCAACTTCAGTTATTTCAATAGCAAATAATGATGGCTGTTCAGGGTCAGAGGTCATGGTGATACGGGAAGCACCACCTGGCCGACGGACAAACTACCGGGAGTAGTGGCTGAAGGGTGCTTGTGTTCCAGGTGTACCAGGAGGTCTGACTGCCGGGAGTAGTGGCTGATGGGTGCTTGTGTTCCAGGTGTACCAGGAGGTCTGACTGCCGGGAGTAGTGGCTGATGGGTGCTTGTGTTCCAGGTGTACCAGGAGGTCTGACTGCCGGGAGTAGTGGCTGATGGGTGCTTGTGTTCCAGGTGTACCAGGAGGTCTGACTGCCGGCAAGCAGGGGAGAGGAAAGGCTGGTTGTGGAGCCCCCTCCAGCAGTGTGTGACGATCAAGTCCTTCCATCCACCAAACCTCAGCTGTAAAAAGACCCAGCAGGTAGTGCATATTACTGGGATTGCCCCCTGGAAATTGTCCCCCTTGATAAGAAAAAATGAGAAATGTTTCCGTTTTTTGCTCTGAAACAATCTGCACTCTATTGATCCGGCTAGGAAAAATGAAAACGGGCTGATTACTGTTGGGCTCGAACACTTCTGACTGTGCTCTCGCTCACCTCTGTCCACCTACCTCTCTCTCTCTCTCTGTCAGGTGACAATCATTGTGCCTTCCCTCCCCTTCATTGGTCAGACGGACCGTCTGCGATGTGTTTTTCCATCCTTTGAGAGCGAGGCCACCATGTCCTCCACACAGGTCACTTGTGACTTGCCCAGTCCCTCGTCTTTACCTGCCACACCCGACAAACAAGGTTTGGACATCCCCCCTCCGCCCGGTGACGCTTTCCAGTTGGCCGTAGCTCCTTAGGGATCATTGTGTGATGTCATGCAATCGGGAAAAACTCCCAGTCCACTTGTGCGGCGGTGTTCGCGAGCCCTAAACAAATTCACTGTCTTCACATAGACACCCGTTGTTACTCTCTGCGCCTGTAGATTTCGTGGCGGTGCCCATTAAGATTTTCTTCAATGACACCGTGGAGCTGGCGAAGAAGGACTTTGAGTTCTACAACTGTTCTGCCACAGTGAAGAGAGCAGAGCACACACCGTGAGTGATCGCCCTCTATTGAACTTCACCGCCGACATATTGTTTTTTGTTTTTTTTTCGGCAACCTGGATGGAAACGAATGGCGGCACGTGAACAAATGAGAGAACAGTTTCTGTGTGTAAATTGTGATGCATGACTGATATTGGAATTGCATGCACCCCTTGCATTTTTTACTCTTTTTTCATTACCAACCAGAGAAAATTGCTTCAGTTTCATTTTCATTAATCAAAAAATGAAAGTCGATCTCCTACGTGTGTTTTCTTTCTCCCTCCCTGCTCCCTATGCTGTTTTTTCATGCAGAGGAAGTGTTTGATGAATGGGCTTTGTTTATCAGAAGTTACAGAGATACATTTTACCATAAACAACATGGGTACTTTTGCAGAGAGAGCAAAAAACTAAAAGAAAATGTTTTTAAATGAGATTGCCCACCTGCTGTGTTTTTTGTCTGTGTGTGTGTTTGTGTGTGCATTCACATGCTGGTGTGTGTGTGTCAGGTGTATGGCTTGTGTGGCCAGTCCATGGGTGTGTCAGTGGAACATACAGGACCACACATGTCAGGACCTGGATGATTTAGTTCTTGGCCCTCAGATCATAAAACACAGACAGGTAGGTGTCAATATACATGGCCACACACATTTGTGTCGAATAACAATTTGCTAGACCGCAGATTTATGATGATTCATTTGTCAGTTTGAATGAGTGTCTGCTTAATTACCGAAATGTGTAAATAAAACTGAAATGTACATTGTAGTTTACCGCTGTTTCCCTTTGCACTCAGGGTGCGAAGTGTCCTCAGTTTGAAAACCCTGACCCGTTTCTCATTCCTGTGGGGTTTAAAACCACCATCAGCTTTGAGGGCATCAATGTGGATGTGTACCAGGTAAATAAACCTGGAACATTGTGTTTTATATAACCGTCACCGTTCATACGTTCCCACAGAGTAGCTCTCAAACGATCAACCCAGTAGACACTTTTAGAATATCACAGTTCACAGAACAATGTAGACTAGTTAATTATGAATCGGATTTTAATTACTGCTGAGTGAAGCACTAGATCGCTGATACTGAAGTGACCTCTGTGTCTCCTCTGTAGGGACGGACGTTTGCCATCGGCACAGAGCTGATGAGGAACATGGAGGAGAACGTCATGTCTGAAGGCGGGCACTTTTACAGCTTCAACGGTTTTAACGTACGTCAGTGCGGCTTCATGCTCAACACTTGTCTGTAGAAGCTTTCCGTTCAGGGTGAATGTTGCTTGGTCCTGATATCGTACAGTTTCGGTCACTTTACTTTGGTGGCATTAGTTAGACATTATAGCACCCCCCCATGGACAAAAACTAATATTATTTTGAAATCCATAAACAGAATTACCTGTGATTGGAAAACATTTTATAGCACTACGGCGTTGGGAACCATCCACCAAACCAGGCTTCTTTTCAGATATTGACTTCTTTTCGCTGCTCTTGAATGGCTGCCTAAGTGTATTTATAGAACTTTTCTCTGGCAGGAAGAACCCACATTTTGGAAATGTGAAGTATTGCTGCCACCACAGTAGTGCCATTAATCACTTTGTTTCAGAAACTCTATTAATAATTCATTTGGTTCCTGTTTTCTAGTTCTCTTTCGATAAATCACAGGAGACCAACGTTTTCTTCTACGTTAAGGATAAAGAATCAGGCAAGAAGATAGACAGCACACTGAATGGTAAATGCTATGTGAATGCTACAGTATGCAACTCTGTTGCGATGGACACTTCAGAAGACCTGTCTTAGTAGTATACAAGTTCATGCACTGACAAATTGCTACATTTAACTACATACTCTTTTGCAAGTGGATTTTCAAAACGCCACTTCAGAAAATGATGGTTGGGATCGACGACAGCAAAGCCAAGGTTTTCTAAGGTGTTCCTGTCCTTTCCTCAGTGACACTGTACAATTGTTCCGTGGGCCGGGAGGATTGCAGCCTGTGTAAGAACGCTGAAACCAAGTACAAGTGCGTGTGGTGTACCGAGAAGAAGTCTTGCATCTATGAAAGGCTGTGTACAAATGAACAGGGCACGGAGGACCCACAGAAAACCCAGTGTCCTGACCCACAAATCACTGACGTGAGTATAGCAGCCACTGTACGTCTCAGCTCCTTGGTGACTCTCCAGAGCTTTTGTAGACTCTCAGCTTGGCGTTTTGATGGTAAAGCACGGAAGTAAAAGCATGTGGCTTAAGAATACCCCACATTAGATTACGATCTATGAAACGTCTGGCAATTTGTAAGGTTCACGTGAAACAGGTTTACTCATTCCAATTCATACAATGTTACACATTTGCTAAAAGGGTTTAAGGTCCCAGACAGTACCCAGAGACTACTAAATAGATATGCTTATTACCTATCTTTGAAAATGCGAAAGTGTTGACATTTTACCATCGGGGCATTTTAAACAATCACTTTGTTTATTGCTTGTCTATTTCATCTCCCTGTAGCAGCTGCCAATTGGATCAGTCCACCGCCATTTGCTGTTGAATATACATTTACAATAGGAACTTTTGTCCTGCACCTTTTTAATTCTCAGATCTAAAGACTGAAAGCAGTCTTTCACAGGCAGTGTGGTTGCATCCTGCACGCGCTGATGTGTTTCTTTTTTTTACTGCGTTGCTCTGTAAGCTACTGTATATGATAATCTAAAAGCTACTGTTCAGTAATCCGAAAGCCTTAAGTCTTAAATCTGTTCCCCAATCCCCCTACCAGATCATCCCTCGCTACGGGCCCTTGAAGGGGGGCATATCTGTCACTATCAAGGGCTCTAACCTAGGCATCCACAAGGAGGACGTCAAGGCCATCCTAGTGGCGGGGGTGCCCTGTGAACACCAGAAAGACAAATATGCCGTCTCCACCAGGTAGCGCACCAACCCGGGGGACCATGGGACACGCTCACAGTCGCCTCCCTTTCTCAGAGGGGGTGTGTTTACAGAGGGCAGAAACAGCCCTGAGTGTGTTGCGTATTCTAGAGTGACAACCCTAACCGCTAAGGGTTGCACCCAAATGTATTCCTGCACTCTGACATTTGTCTCCGCGGCTTCCAGGGTGGTGTGTGAAATAGACTCCCTGAAGTCCCGGAGCGCCACCAACGGGCAGGTGGAGGTGGAGCTGGTAGGAGGGAAGAGAGGGACGTCCTCGGCCGTCTTTACATTCCGGGTAACAGACCGAAAGGGTGGGGGTGGGGTGGGGGCGTGTGGAGTGGAAAGTGCTTTTACTGGACATGGCGTTATCGTGCCCATTGTTACGTTTTCAGTTTCACAGCTGTACAGACACCGTGTCACGGAGCTCTTTATCATCATGTCGTTTTAGTGTAATATCCCAACACGCTACCGGAATGTTTCCGTTGAATGAGCTACTCTAGGACCGCCGCATTACACTGCTAGGTCGATAAGATGATATAGATGCATGTGCATTATAGTTAACAAGATGCTATGCGGCGATTCCTCCGTTTCCTCCGGTGCCTTAACAGGCTACATTGGAGCAATTTCGCTGTGTGTTTTGTACCTCGCACGGCTGACGCTCCTCTGCGG
The DNA here is from genome assembly GCA_016801125.1 of Novumbra hubbsi. NCBI lineage: Eukaryota > Metazoa > Chordata > Actinopteri > Esociformes > Umbridae > Novumbra > Novumbra hubbsi. Next base: position 24,546 of record JACXGK010006643.1, read on the forward strand.
GGACCACGCCGTCTAACTATTTACTCTGCAAATTGAAGGAGATGCAGTGTATGTGTACTTTAAAAGCCTAGACGGGTAAAGATAAGACGGGAATAAATACTCACGTTTTTTTTTTTTTTTCTCAGGACCCATCAGTCCGCTCGGTGCATCCAGCCAAGGGCCCCAAGGCTGGGGGAACGGTCATCACCATTTCTGGCTCCAACCTGGAAACCGCTACTAGGGAGGACATCGCCGTCACTGTCGAAGGGGTTGTGTGCGCTGTGTAAGTACCACTGGCTGCTGCATTCTGGGTCGGCAACCAATGACAATCAGGGTCGCCGTTATCGGGCGGCAGACAGCCCACTGGTCAAGAGGGTTGTGCTAGTAAATTAAAGGTCACTGGTTCCAATCCCAGAGTCGAGTCGAAAAAAGAATAATGATCTGTCATGACGCCCTTGACCGAGGCACTAAACCCTAATTGCTCCTCCAAGCCTCTCTGCTACATAAATAAAATGTAAATCTGGAAGATTTGTGTGGTCCCTTTCAGCCAACTGTTTTGACACGATGCTGTGCAAAAGAAAAAAGTATGTAAAGTAAAGTGAACAGAAATGACGACGAGAAGGTTGGGGTTGGAGGAGCATTTGAAATTCAACTCATGAACAAAACATTTGAACATGGATCGGTTTAATAACAATCCAACTAATTACCTCCGCTGTCATGGTTCTGCTGTGTTGGTCTCTTTGTGCAACTTTACACCAGTTGACCTGGTTCTGACTGGTGTGTCCCTGGCTTTGACTTTGTCCGCAGGGAGAGCTTTGGTGTGACCATCACCTGCAGGATGGGAGAGTACCGGGCGGACAGGGTCCCCTCTGACCTCCTCCCGGTCACGGTGAAGTATGGGAAAAGAACCACCACGACCGTTTCTTCTGCCTTCCAGTTCTTGGAGAACCCCAACGTGCTGGACCACCAGCCCAGGGGCAGCTTTGTGTGGTGAGTCAGAGTCTTCTGCATTCTCACGTCAGACAGCAGTCTGTCAGCAGTGCGACGTGACGCGGTGGAATGATGCCACCTGTGAGAGAAGATGAAGATGAACCCTTCCCTGGGGTCTCATTTAATGGCATTCATTTTCCAACACACCTGGTCCCCTCTCTTGAAACCCAGTCAGCAGCCTGAAAAGAACATGCAGTATCTTCCGTGGGTAAAAGTTGATTTGAGCCTCACAGTGGGTTTAAACCATATCTTCCACCGGTGTTTATTTTTAGACCCAGTGTGGATTACATGGATTACAATCTTCTGTCCTTTTGTGGTGTGATGTTGTTTCAGTGGTGGGAGGTCTGTTGTGGTTACCGGCTCTGGATTTGGTCTGATTCAGCACGCCTTGATGAAGGTCAATACGTCTGATGACATAACTTCTCAGGTATGACTGTCTTCCTCTTTCGTCCCCCTCTGTCGTCCTGTTTCTCCAATCCCGGTCTTCCTTTTTCTCCCACCTGCGTCTTCCTGTTTCTACCACCTGTCTTCCTGTTTCTCCCACATTTCTCTTTCTCTTCCTCACCCTGTGTCTTCCTGTTTCTCCCCCTTTGTTTCTTTTCACCCCCCTCTGTCTCTCTCTGTATTCCTGTTTCTGGCATCTTTAACCTGTCTTTTCCTGCCTTTCCCCCCTTCTTTCTCTATTTTGCTGGCTCTCACTCCCCCTTTTTTCTGGTCTCTCTCTTTTCCGGTCTCTCTCTTTTCCGGTCTCTCTCTTTTCCTGTCTCTTTCTCTCTATGAATTAATCTGTCAATCAGACTAGACTCGCTGCAGTTCAGCCATAAGCCATCCCTGTATCTCAGAGTCCCTCAGGAATGTTACGCGCTCCACATAAACTAACTTTCCCTGATGAGGAAGATGCCATAAGCCCACATTACTGCCTCATCCTGTTATCCTTCTTATACACCATATTTCCTTAAACCTGGACGATTGCCGTAAAAGCTCTGATTCACCCAGAAATAATCAAGCGAGTTGGACTTAATGTCACACAGTGCAACCAGAGCTGCCGTAGGGGCTCGCCGACGCAGACTCCTGGCCCTGATGCCTTGGGAAGGATAAGCAGAGATTTTATTCATTTCATTTACAGGCTAAATTTAATACAGGAATTAAGGTTCCAGCAGATTATGTGGTTAGGCTAGGCAGCTCTGCTCCTCGCTCTCCCTGGGTAGCAGGGACTTGGGGCCCCACAAACTGCTGGCTGATAAAGTTGACTTCTTAAAGACCTGGGCTGGAATCCTAATCCTTCCATGGTAATATTCTGTAAATTCTCAATTAAACATGTAATTTGGCCTGCAGTGGTGGCCCCACCCTAAAAGAAATCACTATGGGGATACATGAAGTGATTAATAAACGCGCACGCACACGCATCGTCTATTCATTTCTGTGGATCCCACCCTTCCTCCACAGTATTTGCAAGAGGCCGTGATTAAGAATGACACGTTACTCCAGTTCCGCTCCCCTGCCGTCAACGGTTCCTTGGAGACTCAGAGGTTCAGGACCTTTGTTCAGCTGGACAACTATGAGAGGGAGCTCACACCCTTCGATTACCACCCCAACCCTGCCTTTAACCTCCTTACCAAGCCCATCGTCATTACAGAGACCTCCATCATCTCCGTCACTGTGAGTAGTAACACAACTGAGAGGGTCCATACAATGACCGGGTCTATACAGTGTTATGGTGTGGGTCAGGAGTTTCCCGGAACTGGTTCCAGGTCAGTTCCATGCTGAGGAAATCCTCCTGGATCACTGTTATCTTTAATCAAGGCTCTCCACCCCCCAGGGCCGGGGCTTCTCCATGGCCATGACAGCGAAAGAGGCCCAGGCGTTTGTAGGGGATGTCCAGTGTGTGGTCAACACTCTGCAGGATAACAAGCTGTTTCTGGACCCCCCCACCAGCCAGCCCCAGGCCCGCTCCAAACGCCACCGTAGACGCAGAGACACCAGCTCTGAGTCCTTGGACCTGCTGGTCAGAACAAATACACACACACATCGATATGAATCTCGGTGGTGATCAATCTCTCTCTCCCGCACACACATGCACACAGATATGTATCTCTATTGTGATTGGTATTTCTGTCTCACACACACACACACACAGATTAGACCACACAGATTGGTCTTTGCCATCTTTAAACTCATCTATAGTCACTGAAAGGGGGGATTTTAAAGTCTGCTTTCAAAAATAAGATCCAGATTAACTTGTCAGGTCAATATTTGTCTGATGTCATTCTCCCATCTACAGTATTGATGATTGCTTCTCTTGCGTGTGTGTCCCCAGATTAAGTTTGGGAATGGAGAGTGGCTGGTGGGCTTGGTGCACTATGAGAACAAGTACGAGGTGCCTTTCTTCATCATCATCCCAGCAGTCATCGTTCCCATGTTGCTCATCATCCTCATCTCGCTCTACTGCTACAGGTAGGCTACACAGCTAGCCCACAGGACACCACAGTACAACACTGCTAGCCCGCAGGACACCACAGTACAACAC
>JACXGK010006644.1:0-12813 GCA_016801125.1 Novumbra hubbsi
AACACTGACACACCATGGGCCTCGGGTTAAAACACTGACACACCACAAGCCTCAGATTAAAACACTGACACACCATGGGCCTCGGGTTAAAACACTGACACACCACAAGCCTCAGATTAAAACACTGACACACCATGGGCCTCGGGTTATAACACTGACACACCATGGGCCTCAGGTAAATTGGAGAGTTGTCTCTAACCTCTGTGCATGATCTGGTGCTTCTCACGCAGGTAGGCAAGTCCTCTGAGTACCTTTAAATGAGAAGCAAAGTTATGATTGAACAATCATCCAATGAACAATCACTTCCCTAAACAGAATTCATACACACAAGAATGGCTTTCACCTAGCCTGGATCCATACACGATACTACAACAACTCACAGTAGAAATGGTATAAACTGTGAAAAGCACTTGTATGTTGAGTGGCTTCCTGCAACTCAACATGATAACATTGGTGGGAAAAGCCTTCATAACCACAAGGGGGGGGGGGTGGATTCGATCACAGTGACGATAAACTGTGAAGTTCTATAGTTTTGCAATCTGTATGTGTAAAACAGAAGACCTGTACTTCTGTCATCATTGATTTTTGCTGCTTAAATAAACACCATGTGTGTGAATGTTTATATGGCTAAATATATTTATGCATTCAAATATACTACAGTGGTCAGATAGATGACTTAAAAACATGTATTCTATGTGTTGTCACACACTTAGTACTGGTGAACACAAGTAGCCACTCGGAGCACGGCAGTTATATTCAGGAAGTTTGTTTTGGACAGTCAAATGTTTATTACTCACTGCTATGCTGACTTTGCCCAGGATCTCCTCAGGGATTCGCCTGGCTTCCTTCAGCACCTGATCCAGAGAGCCTCCATCCTGAACCGAAAAACAGTTCCCAGTTGAATACATGACACGCCCCTCTGCATACTGTAAAGCAGTTCCAGGTGAATGACAACATTGAGATATATAACAGCCACTGACGCAACAACGGAACAGGCCAGTCTCAAAGGGCCCCCCACTGCGGTCTCAAAACCATACGCCAACGATCATATTCTCAGACAGAATTGCAGCTCACACACGAGCCTTCTGACAGACACTCGTGGTCCTCTGACAGGTTGCATAATTCTAGTACGATGCTGGTGCTGTGAAAGAACGGTGGCCAACCAACACACTTGAACCAAACCGCAGTATCTCTTAGTCTCTCACCATGTGCTCCATACAGATGCTGATCTCCCCATCGCTGTAGAAGGCCCCATAGAAGCCCACAATGTAGGGAGAGTTACACTCGTGCAGCACCTGCAGCTCTCTGATGATCTGGTTCCTGATGGCAGGCTTGATCTCCAGGTGGATGAGCTGTAAAGGAAATGAACATAAAAGAATCCAGCGCAACAATACACCTTAACCACAGTAGTTCAGTGTGAGGCTCACAGTTCGGAAACAGTTCCGGCACGTCACAAAATATGCATTGTCGACGGTTACTGCAGATCAAAAATTGGAGTATTTCGAAAATGCGACACTAATCAACGGAGGTTTTAAAACGCCTGATTAGCGCACAGTCTGAAGTACAATATGCAAAGATGGCACAAACATTGTTTGACTGTTTTGCTGGAATATCGAGGAGGGACAACAAGGTAACAAGGCTTGAACCCCTTAGAACAGGGGAGCTGTTTGGTATAATGCAATATTACTTTCGGCCCACGGCCCTCAGTCAAGTTCGATTTCTCTTATGACAAAGACTCATATCCGCAACTACACACACACAGTCAGTTAGCCCGGTCAGACAGCTGCTAAGGGCTACTCAAAAGCACTGGGGAGCCAAAGTTGTTTTTGGGGATACAACTAACACCTATTGTTATCAATGAAGTGCCACCCACAGGATATGGCATGGCGTTGCCAAATGGAGTGATAGCCTTTCTTCTTCAAGTTCCCGTTGACCCTGTAGAAAGCTCCCACTTTACCAACTCCAAAGCACCGCTAGACCATCACATTTCCTCCACCAAGCGTGACAGATGGCGTCAAGTACTCACCCAGAACACATCCAGAATATTTTCATTTGGTCTGCGTCTCACAAATGTTCTTCTTTGTGGTCCAAACACCTCAAACTTCAGTGCGTCTGTCCATTACACTTTTCTCCCAATCTTTCGCTGTTCAGTGTTGGGTGTTCTTTTTTTATTGGACAGGCTGAGATATGGCTTTATCTTTGCAGCTCTGCAATCACTTCTTCACTGTTGACTCGGAGACGGGTGTTTTTTTTGCGAGTGCTATTTAATGAAGCTACCATTTGAAGACCTATGAGGCGTATGTTTCTCCAACTAGACACTCATGTATTTGTCCACGGTTGTGCACAGAGACCTCCCTCTCCTCTTTGTATTCTGATTAGAGCCAGTATAATTGTTATGTGTCTAAAGAAGGACATTTGTATTTCTTCTTTAATTAGCACAACGGTTTTCAGCTGTACAACCACTGCAAAATGTTTTCTAACTAATGATCAATTAGCCTTATAAACTTTAATTAGCAAACACAACATGCCATTGGAACACAGGACTGATTGTTGCTGATTACGGGCCTATGTACGCCTAAATAGATACTCCATTAGAAATCAGCTGTTTCCTACTATAATGGAACTTTCCAACATTAACAAAATCCAAACTGTATTTCTTATCAATTTGATGTTATTTCAATAGACAAATAAATTGGCTTCTTTTTTGAAAACCACATAAGTGACCCCAAACTTTTGAACGATAGCGTATATATTATGCAGGATCATTTGCAAACTGTAAATAGGCCCCCTGTATTGTTTGGTACCGTTACCGCCCTATAAAGACCGTTTCAAAGCCAAGACTTTAAACAGACTTTTGTTGAGAAACTGGAAGACTGGCACACAGCCCAGTGTGGCTCTACACCTCAACGTTTAGAGAGAAACATCAATAGCAGAGCAGGGTAGATTTACCTTCCGAGCCATGACCAGTCTGGAGGGTTTGTGGCGGACCTTGTTGACCACTCCACCGTTGCCAGCTCCCAACTCACATATGGGGTGAAAATCATCATCTTTCAGCTCGCCCACTTGTGCTTTCTGAGTGAGAAAAGCCTCCAGACGTTTCCTCTGCTGTTCGTCCAAATCTAGCTCTCCTAGCTTCTTCTGTAAGGCCTCTAGATTGGCTCTGAGAAGGAAACATGCACTGAGGTCATAGGTCATATTTTCAATTCTGAGTATCATCTTTAAATGAAAACTTTAAATGAGTAAGGATGCACATTTTCTTCTAGTCCAGGACTAACCGGATTCAACCACTGTGCCCCTAATTCAATCACGTATGTTGATTTGGTAGGGGTATTTCAGTCCAATCATAACGAAAATGTCTTTAACCAAGTAACATTAATGAAAACACTTTTTAACAAGTGCAGTCTAAAATTATTTTTCACACAAACCCTTTGTTAAGGTTAATACTTCCTAGTGTACGGACAGATTTCAACTGGTTTGGTACACCATTCCCCTGCACCAGTGTTAGGAAAGTCACTTTTTCCACCGGTCATGCTCTTATATATAGTGCCATGAGTTAAGTTAATTAAAACCTGTGTTTTTTCAGTGTGCATTTGCACATATATTTGGCACTAACTGTTACCAGTACTTCAGAACCAAATAATAAATCAAATGGGTCTTGAGTGAACAAACAACACCAAACGGTGATACTTATTACAAGTTGCGCAACGCCAAATGCATCCATGTGAAAAAATAACTGGCCACTTAAAAAAACTGGTTACGCCACATTTAGAAGCAAAGCTACCACCAATTGCTTCCTGTAGCCAGTGATCAGTGAACAGAGCACTGAGGGATTCTTCACTCCATGCAGAACAGGCCTTAACTAAGTGGCATTTGTCTTAACTTAGTTAGCAGTTTTTTCTGCCTTGCTATGCGGCCATGAATCCAATTTGAGCACAGTGTCTTTCTGAGGGTGGAGTCATTAGCACTGACGTTAGGTGAGCGAGGCCTGCAGACCACCGGATGTTGTTATAGGGTTCTTCGAGACTTCCTGTCTGATTTTGTGCATCGCTTTTAAAGATATTGACAGAATGGCCCCTCCTGAGAAAATTCACTATTGTTACAAACTTTCCCCGTTTGGACAATATGACCCTGACTTTGGTTAGGCTGGAGACCGAGAGACTTACACAGCTCTTTTTAACCCTTTGCAAATGGATATGTATCAATCTAATAAGTACTCAATATAGGTCATTTTTTATAAATGGGCACATTTAAAAAATGAATTAAAAAAATAGAAAAGCCTGTCCTTTGTCATTATGGGACACTGCGTAGATTGATGGGACAATTAATCCATGTAAAACTTCAGCCTTCAACAAAACAAAATATAGGTGAGATTTCTGAAGGAAATATGTATGGAATGGAGAAATTGTTGCAGTTCCATCACATTTTCAATCTTTAGGGACACAGTCCTTTAAAGAAATCCCTATGAAGCATGTCAGAGAAAAAGCACAACTGCCCTCATTTTGGCTGTGGCATAGACCATATAAAATATGTGGCTACTAATACCAGGTTACCTGAAAAAGAAAAATATGGTCTTAGGACCTTGAAGTACTGTTGACCTTTTGCCCATTAAAAGGTACATTATTGGGCTAGCAATATTCAGGTTAGTGTTGGGATGAAACCAAAATGTGCACACAGTCCCCAGAACCAGAATGTATTCAATATCACAACTGTGGACAATGTACACACACATTTACGTAGACATCATACTGTTATATTATGTTGGTTTGCTCATATTCTGCGAAAATATAACAGAAAACCAAGAGAGAATGAGTTGAGATACAACTTGCACTTCAGCCCTCCCCTTAAGTACTCACTCGGATGCAGCATCGATGGTTGTGGAGATGGACTGCCCCTCTCCAATGGGCGTGATATTTAAGGGTAAGGGAACGGGTCTTCTCTTCGGTGCCATATCGAAATCTTTTACAATTTCCTGGAAGACTTTCCGACGCAAATCAGTACAATGAACTGATATGTCTCAGTTTTTCCTAAAACAGCAACAGGGGTAAATGTTGCTGACGGTTTGTTTCGTAGCTACTTTGCAAACATGACAGATTTTTGTAAGGACAATCGCCAAAGCACCTCACCATCAGGTCAGGTGCAATTCACTATTAAGACAGCTAGCTTGCTAACGAAAACCGAATTTACATAAATAAAAACAAGCTATATAACTCCACTAACGTGGTACACAAAACATACTGTTCCTTTCGTCTTTTGACTAGTTAGCTAGCAAGGTAGCGGCTAACAAGAACCAGCTCCCCAACGAAAATCGTGTGCAGCGTTCCTCAAATCGCAGCGGCCCTCGCCACTGATCTCGCAGAAAGCACAATGGTGATGGTTGGCAGGACTGACTGGTCACAGACCGAGGATGGATGGCATTCGAAAGATAGGGGTACACCGTTAGACCTTCCCCTGTGATAAAGCTGGGTTGCAGACTGCGGAGACAGGCTTCAGAGTTTTGATACAGGAAACAGCCAGAGCTATGTGAACATAGCGACATTAATGTCACGTGATCACACGCCTACATTTAGAAATAAAGGTCTCCTTCATTTCACACTACATTTATTTGAAGATGAAAATATCAGTATATTACAAATATCAATTCATAATACTGTATGATAGATTATTTTTTTGTTATGGAGCCACTCACTGTCCTGATAAAAGTGACATTTCGTCCTATGCTTTACTTTATAAGCATTTTTCCTTTTATATTTCACTGCATTGTTCTCCATAAATTATTCCTTCGAAATATTAACAAGATGTCCAGTTCTTTCTTATGAGAAGCACCCCAACAGCATGAGGCTGCCATCAACATGTTTTCTTTAATGGATGGTTTGTCTTGAAGCATGTGTAGTGGTCCTTTTGAGAAGAGGGTCCTATAAAATTAGCAGTTGGTGAAGGGAATGTATTAACAAAATCACTGGTTAAAGAACAACACAGTTATTATTCCCTGAAAATCCTAAAAGAAAAGCCCCGGAAATTCCTATAGCATTGGTTCAGAGATAAATGTTTTTATAATATATAATATGAAAATCAAGGACGGTGACCATTCAAGACAAAATATAAAAAGTAGACAGAAAAACAGTTATTGTCCCCACCCTGATTTAATTGTGGGGGACAGAGAAAGAGAGAAAAATAAATCATATTTTTGAACGGATACATTTTATTTTGAAATGTTTAGCGTCATTTTGATCCGTTAATGTCGCAAAATTGTCGCTGATTCTTCTGAAATAACGTATTTCAGAAATCGCGAGACTGGGCTATAAAAAATTGCAAGAAAAAGCATGTAAGATCTCTTGCTGTTTCATATTTTCCTGATTCTATTAAAAGTCAGACTCAAGTGTTATTAATGAGGGGGAGAATTACCCCTCATATAGCGGAATACAAAGTTTTGTGTAACTAACCTCAACGTGTGGAAGGCTAACGAAATGAGTTCACGTTCGAGCATGCTTCCAGCTTGCGTGTTCATTTACTACATTTTCTTTTTTTTTTATCACACACCCACACCATGTATTCCACTATGCTTACATATTCTACTTTTGGTAACAGAAAACAACTGAGATCTGATGTAACATAGATGAGCAAATAACCCCTGTCCCGTTCCGTCGCACTCCACTGTCCTTAATGAACGGTCTTGAACGAACGGCTCTTGAGGCAGCTAAATCCCTCAGACGTCCAGCAGTCACATGGACGTCCTCGCTAGGGGGAGCCCTTGAGTGGATGTCTTAATATTAACAATTAAATGTTATCTTTAGAATAACTACCAAAACGGGATAAGCCAAAAGGACTTTTCAGACAATTTGATTTTTACAAAAGTGTTTAATTAATCCCACACGTCAATAACAGGTGTTTGAATACAATTATTTAGAATTTTACAGTTCTTTTTAACAGAGACAAATGTGTCCCTGAGACCAGCATCAGGTACAGGACATCACACCAATCAACACCTCAACCACCTCTTACAATTCCACACTGGCATTTCTGATTTCATTGTGTATGACCTTCGGAACAACTGGAGGCGATTCAAAGCTTAATAAAATATTATTTTAATTTTATTGTCTTTTAATATGAACATATAAAAAGACACAACAAACAAAACATTTACATCATGGATTGCAAGCCACTGCCCATGCTACCTTAAGCATTAGAATAGGAAGGGATGCCACTATCAAGACCTGACCCTCCATTTGCCTAAAATCAACCAGAGCCCCTAATCCAGGTTTCACCTGCATCTGGCTCAGTTCCTTAGCAACACCATGTGCTTCTCCCCCTCCACATCACAATATGAAAAAAAGCTTGAGAAAATCTGTAATCTGCGCAGTGATGTTCTACATTTTTTGCACTTATAAATTAAAATGGACATTTTAATCTTGACTCATTTCTGTTGGATAGATTGGCTTATTTGAAGATGGATTTAACCTAATAACAATAGCTTGATAAATTAATCATACAACTACAGTCATTTCAGGACACAGCTAGGGTTTGAGGTTCTTTGACAGAGTGCCATTAATTAACATGGGTAAGTCTATGATGTTTACAGAACAAATGTTATCGGTATAATAACATACAAACTATACGGAAACATCATGAGTACTGCAGAAAAGTGGAAGACCAGGTTTACATAATGACTACATCCCATCGTTTCCTCAGTCAAGACCATTTCACGATTAGATTAGGTATACAACTACCTCTTGCACGAAATGTCAATGAAAGTCCGAATTTAGGACGATCAAACGTCATGTCAATATGCCTATGATATAGTCAAACGCATGTATAACCAATACCATGAACATTGTAGGAATTCAGAACAGACCGCTTGAAGAACAAATCTGTACAGTACAGATTGAAACCAGGACTGTAATAGAAGGGAAAAATCTAATGGCCAGAAAGACATTTACACATTTCTCTGGAGCCCAAGTAATTTAATTTTAACTGCGCCTGTGGAAAAAGTTCTTTAGAAACAGCTTTACAGACGCATGTTCAAGCTACCGTTAGAGGACCATCTAGGAACTACGTTAGAATTGTCTGAATGAATTTGATAACATTAAAAAATAGAACACTACGTTTCTTTCAGCGTGCTGCACAGAGTTGTTATATGCATCAGCCTTGTCATGTAGCCAGCTATTGTCCAATTAACACGTCACCCACTTTGCAAAATTAATTGTAAATTTCTCTAGCATAGAAACCGTATTGTAATGCATGGGATCAGCTAAATGCATGCGAAAAGTAGTCAATGTTTGGTTCACTATCCCAACTCTGCGATAACAAAGGCTGTTTTCTGACAGCAATATCACTGAGCACAGAGAGGGACCGGCTGTGTTACTGATTGGATTGGCATGGTTGACTCAGAAGAAAATAAAAGGAACCGGTTTTATGATGACAGGTCCATGCCTGGATTATTCAATCTACCATGTATTCATTCACAACTAAAGTCCCAACCTCAATTGCTCTGCTACCCCTTTGTTGGGAATTTGTGCACAGCACTGAGCTGTATGTAAATGGCTCTGTTACAGCACTTCTTCCATTCCCACATATATACACACAGCTTAACACAAACTGCCATTCAAATAAAACAGAGTTAAGAAATCAATTATCAATAAATACCATACTTTAGACAAAGAAATTAAGTCAAAAGGGATGTCAACACTCACAAATCAATTCAATATCTGAAGATACATGCCTCATGTCCTCCACATGGGTAAGGGGGGGGGGGGGGCAAATAAAGCATTTTCTTTCTGGGACTTTGTGTAGACCAGCTCAACTACCCAAACAACTGTGGAGTCCTACCTCCACCAATCTAAACTCAAAAAGGCACCCAAATCTGACCCAACTCTGACCCAAATCTTACCTAACTCTGACCTAGCAAAAATAGATAATTGACACAAATCCGATTTGGCACAATTGCCTAAATATAGTTGTGAACAGTTGTACGTGGATACTAATATTTGTGACATCATGTATTTTGTCAGGGCTATATTTTAAATAAAATTATCACCAAAGAAAAACATGTTTGGTTCATAACACTGCTAAGCGCATATGTAAATCGGGAGAAAAGATTTGAATGCAGTAGTGTTTGGTCTCTAAAAACAATCTAACTGTTGAAAACCGGCACGAAAGCAGCAAGTGAAAGAAAAAAAAGCATCCTCCATTTGTCTCTTGATCAATATGAACCACACTGGCAACACAGAAGGTTGGGCAGAGTTTGAAAAGGGGATGATTCAAAACACAAAACGATAACTGCCATTCTTAACTATCCCGCCACAAGCAAGCAGTGGGTCATATTTAGTAGCCACAAGATAAAACAAAAATGCCCCAAATGGAGTGAAACAGGGAGGTACTGCATTTCTCCAATAAGAAACAGACCACTTTTGCTACGTGTGCACTAGTAAAGACAACCAAAATGCTCTTAAATGTGTTTTAATTTCTTTTCAAATCAAGGTGAGCAGGTGGGAAAAAAGTAATAAAAAAGTAGACCCTCTTGTTAAAATACTATAGCCAACTTAGTTCAGGTGCTATTATCTCTGGTCAAGTAAGTTTGCGGTGTATGACTGAGGTAGGTTGTCAGCATTTAAAGACAAACTAAAATGGGGAAAGTATCAAACCCAAAGTTTAGGAATTTATGTGATAAAAAAACAACTTATTTTGAAACACTGTTAGTCAGAGCCCATTGCTTTGTCTACATTGTCTGAATACATTAAATAGAACAAAAGAAAAAGTTGTTCAATTTTATCATATACCAGAAAGATTCAGTCTGTGGTTTGCCCCAAATTCTTCATATTAGGTTATTTTGACCTCTTACTACAACTGAACTACAGAGGCGGCTCCATATCCCCAACTGCCACTGGCCACACACCGAATGCTTGTGGCTTTGAGCTAAAGTTCAAAGTCAAAATCAAATTAAAAAAAAAAGTACATAGATGAAGGGGAAAAATGGTCGTTACTGTTTTTTGACCCTCCAATGGAGGATTTAGGATTTGAATGCTGGAAGGGACACGGCCACAAGTGTTAGGGAGCTGTCGTTTCCAGTGGTGTATAGAGGAAGCCTAAACACTCCAGAGGTTGATAGTGCATGTATGTGCATGTGAGTGTGTCTGTGTGTGGATAAACGGAGAAGTAGGGGGGGGGGCGGGCTGGAGGGGATGTAGTAGGGACTAATGATTTCCTGTCTTCCAGTCTAGCCCCACCCCCTTCTCTCCCTCAGTCTGTGGGTCAGTCCGCCAGTCAGTAGGCAGTGACTAGGTCCTTGTCGTAGTCGTATCGGCCCCTCTTGGGCGCGGGGCTGTCCTGGCTGTCCTCAGTGTCGTCGCTGTCTCCCCCAGCACCGCCCCCCTCCTCCTCCTCCTCAGAGTCCAGAGTCAGATCCACCACCACCCCTCCCCCAGCACCTCCGGCCGTGGACCCGGCTCCCGACTTCCCCGTCTGGCTGGTGCTGCTGTGGGCCGGGGAGTGGCCGTTTACCTCTGGAACACCTGGGAATGGGGAACAGGTTCACATGTTATTACAAACCACTGAGTAAAAAATAAATAAATCACTAAATATCATTCATATAACCTATTCTAGTGGCAGAAACACGCTAGTCTAACTGCTTGTGGTAAAATGGTGTAAGAAAACAAGGGATCATGCTCTATGGTGCACTTACATATATCCACTACTGGGTAGTCTGGCGTGTTGCTGCGTTCCCGCTCTCGGTCCCTCTCTTTTTCATCTCTGATAGGCCTCCATGAACCATCAGTCAGATATTCAATCTCCTCAATATCCTCATGAGTCTCTTTTAAGATCTCAGATGCCAGCCTTGAGAGACGCAGAATGTGAGATAAGTACATAGATCACACCAGGACGCACAACCAGTGAGTAGATGCGTTCTGAAATACGAGTAACCAAAAGCGATGGCAAATGCAAGAGGAAAGAAATCCAGTTAATTACGCTATATATCCTCGAGCTAACTAAGCAGTCAATGTGGTCCATGTAGACAACCAACCAACAAATCTTTTCAAACTTTTGGGAACTAGAGTAAATGTGGTGAATGCAGACTAAATGTAAACATGACAGTTGTAAATCAGCAGCTAAAAGCTAGCGTTACTAACCAAGCAATATTTTGTCTACATCAGTACTTGGAGAGCTCTTCAAAAATGTAAAACATCAGCTAAGTTTGCCCACAATGTTTAATCTACGTTCTTGGTCACGTGAACAACGAGTTCAATAATTACAGTTTGCCTATGAGCATCTATCGTTCCCAATTCTGCCTTCCTTTGGAGCCAGTGATCACTCGTCAACCGTATATTGTTAGTGTCAATGCAAAAAATGCGAAAGGGTCAGGTAATGGGGAAACAGCTGCTAGGCTTTGTGGTCAGGCCCGCTGTCCTTTTTGTAGAGCATTTAATGCAAATGTGTAGAAGCAGTAACCAAGATGTATTATACACACACCCTACCACCCAATGGGTGTTTTGCACATTTGTGAAGGCACCATTAATATTGAACAATATACGCAGGTTTTGGAGCAACATATGCTAGTATCCAGATGACATCTTTTTCAGAAAAGGCCTGGCTTATTTCAGCAAGACAATGCCATAACACATTCCGGGTAAAAAACCTGTCAAACATTGGGCGCATTATGAAACAATAGATACCACAAAGGAGCCCCCAAACATTTACGCAGCTCAAATAAAGAGAATTGTTAAAAATGAAAAGTGATGCAACACTGTGGTAAACATGCACAAGGCCCAACTATTTAGAAACATGTTCCTGGCATCAAAAAGCATTTCACCACCCAAAAAATGAAATGTCATTCTAACACAAATGTCTATGTTGTCTTTGTACTACTTACAATGACATATGATAAATAATTTGCACATTATTGCATTCTGTTTTAATTAGCATTTTACACAGCATTTGGGGTTGTACTATATTTCAGAACAGAAACGAGACAATAGCCTGATTGAGATCTTCCATCTAGCCAAAAGTAGGTAAACCACTGCAAGTTAAAACAGGAGTCTATGAATTGCTCGAAAAATGTTTTTCCCCCCAACATCGATCAAGCAAAGGCCCATGCAAACACCCCTAAAGGGTTAGTACACCCAAATTACACATTAGCCTTTGTATGCTGTAGGCATTTATTAAAATGGTATGATAGCAATACATAACCCGGGCAGTGAATGGCTATAGTTGTAATATTTGTCTGATATTAGCATAAATCACATTTCAAATATTCCAAGTGACATCTTAAGTAACACAATCAGAGATTGGAACATGATTGGCAATAAATGCTACTATCGGTTGTAATAATTAAATAGGATTTGTGGCACACATGGTAAATGTGAATAGAAAAAAACCCATTGCCAAACCAAAACATCGCTCATGGTCATAGTTGGTCCATAGTTACAGACTAAGGGCCCCCTTGGCCTGTAACTATAAGGCTAAGGGCTCCCTTAGCTTGTAACTACGGACAAGTTCTGACAATTAACAATGTTTTGAATTTGAATTTGAGTGACCTATCCCTTTAAAAACGTAGCATCGTTCTCAAATTCCTGCAAAGTGACTGTTAGCGATGCGGCTATTAGGTGACAAGCCCCAGCGTGCTCAACTCACCCATCGATGGTGAGCAGCTCGAAGGGAGCCTGTTTGTCACACACAGGGCAGGTCCACGTGGGCTTCTTCTCATTCATCTGAAGGAAGAAGATGGCGTCGAAACACTGCAGGTGGGCACAGGTCAGCACCCGACATGGCACACCTATCCGCATCTTCACCAGCTGAGAGGAGGAGAGGAAGACATTTTTAAGC
>JACXGK010006644.1:12913-28142 GCA_016801125.1 Novumbra hubbsi
TTTGGGTTGTAGCATTAGGCTATGGAGGTATTTTGGGTTGTAGCATTAGGCTATGGAGGTATTTTGGGTTGTAGCATTAGGCTATGGAGGTATTTTGGGTTGTAGCATTAGGCTATGGAGGTATTTTGGGTTGTAGCATTAGGCTATGGAGGTATTTTGGGTTGTAGCATTAGGCTATGGAGGTATTTTGGGTTGTAGCCTGTCCCTAACAAATGGAAGCATTACCGTTTAGATGTCTGCAAGGTTGTGTGCAGGTACTTACAGGACATATAAGGGAAACCCGTAACCCTGTGGTGGCAATCTCACTCTCTGGATCAAATCGTAGCTTTTCCTGGACTGGACAGAGTAGCGGGAAAACGGGTGTAAACGTCACTAATACGCATTAGCTCATGATGGAAAACCAAAGAAATGGCTTACTTACTGCGTTCACGACAGCGTTCTGCACTCTCCACCGAGCAGTGCTTGAGTTGGCTGAAGAGTTCTGCTGATGTGAAGACCCTCACTAAATACACTGCTACGGAGTAGCGCTGCACACAGGACAGGAGAGAGAGGGACTAATCACTGAACAAAATGAACACACTGGAAATGGGGGTGCAAATGTTTGACATTAAGGGGGGAAAAAATATATTTGACTGAAACTTTTCACAAAATGTAAATAATATTAGTTAAATCGCAGAACTAGTGGCGCCCAATCAGCAAAATAAATAACTAGCTGTAATGTTATTAGAAGGATGTTAATGCAGCCATTCAGCTGGCAATGCATCGCAAGAGAAGGGAAAACAAAACAATCATGTTGATCGTGTTATAAATTCACCTGCTGACAAAGTAGGGGGGCAGAATTGCATCCAACCATAAGAAGCCAATCAAGCTAATGCTAAGCTAGCTGTTCTCAAACCCATCCTGGGAAACCACAGGAACTCCACATGTATTCCAGAGTATAATTAGGGCAGGTAGTTCAGGGCTTCAAAATAATTTGGGGATCCCTACGAGAGATGAGCCATTGCCAGTAACCCAAAAAATGAAAAGTGTTTTTATGACCTGGTGCTTCTATGGGTGATTGACTTGTTTACAGAGATGCACCAATTTTGAGTATCAGCTGATACAGCGGTCTGATGTTTTAAGTGCTATGTATGCCTTAATCCTTTGATCTGACTAAAATGTAGAACTTTCTCCATATTAAAGATGATAAAACTTACAATTTTCATCACATCAAATCTGTGGAAAATAAATAAATCTGGGGAAATTTGGTAGCAATGTAGGATGAGAAAGTAGATGTGTATTGGATAAATAAGTCAATGCAGAAAAAAGTAGGCATGTGACCAGCTATACAAGCACTTTCTAATTGGTATTTGGTTAATTGCCAGATGCACTAAAATAACATTAGGCATGAAGATACAGTAAACAATCTGGCAAATTGATTGCTATTTAGTTACAAATCTGAATTGATTGAGATCTGAGAGCACACCGTTAAAGGTGATGTTTTTTTAATTAGCCTTGTGTTACAGTTTTTGCCAATTCTTGCCATTTGCCAACGTACCATCCACCCCATCCCTTACAATATTTTTTGTTTTGTTTACTATTGCGTTGCGTAATTTCGCTGTCATTATTTTATTTTTCTGGGACTGATAACTGAAAGTCTACTTTGAGGGTTTCTGTAGTTTGTAGAGTTTTAACACAACAAGCCAAATATTGCAACAAGTGTGTAAGAAATTGACAAAAACTAACCAGCCCGCCTTACCTAAATTGCGTTAGCTACCTAGCCTAAGCTTTTCTTTTACCATCACCCCTTAAATACTAGTTTAACTAGTGGCTGTTTCAAATGTAATGATTGTTGAAATGTTGTGATTGAATGACAGTCAATAGTCAATTGAATTGACTATTGTCAAAAGTCACTCAACTTTAAAGAAAGTGTATTTGTATTGTATTGTAATTGTGCATTTGTAAGAACTCCATTGAAAATAGCATCAGTTATCATTTTAAGGGGTTAACATTTGACCAATAACAAAATAAACTACTTTTTTTTACTGGTCATGGACGTTACTCAAAACCAGTTCGGAATAGAGTAGCTGGCAATAACACTGTGTATGTATACGGTTTACTTTGGATGTGCATGAACAACTCAATGTCCATTTGTTAATGTCAATGGGAGACCGACCTTCCCAAAGTTGCCCCATGTGACAGTGACTCGGTTGGTAGCGGTCGAGAGGTGTAACCATGGTGTGATGTTGACTGGGCGACAGGGCCGCCGAGGCTCTACACCTGGCTTATTAGACGGGTAGTAACCCTGTAAAGAACAAATACATATATTCACACACACGTCAAGCAACCAATACATTTTCTCCTTAAGATTTGTTGATCGATTTGCTTGTATGCCTAATGATTCCCCATCTTCACTACCTACCGGTACATGACAGTAAGACTGGTTGACTTTAACAGCAATGTTGGGAGGGTACTGATCTTCCTGGACACCAATGGAGTCTGTGTAACAGATTCTGGAAAAAACAATAGCAACAGCATGGGACGTTACTATTGCTTATCAAGTAGTAACATACAGTATTAAAGCCTGTTACCAACCATCCAGTAGATCTACTTCGGGGCGTTGATAGAACAGTGTTTTAACTAGAGCTTTGATAAAGATAAGGGTTGTCATTAAAAAAAATGTTAGACAGTTCTATAATGTTATGCCAAATAAACATCAATAACTTTTAGAGTTTTGGCCCAAAAAATAAATCAACAAGCTAAAATTGGCCCTGAGGATTTTAATGTTATCCAGGTGATAAGATGCTGAAGTTTGGCTATTTAACGGACTAACAAATGTCACTATAAACCATATGCTGATAATAAAGCATAAACTCTGTGTGGTATATGCGAGGTGTTAACTGTGCATGTTCCAAGGCCGCATTGGCAGATTCTGCAACACTTTTTCATTTTTATGAGACAGTCAATTATTCACGAATATCAATTTTGGAGGTGGACAAAATGTGTTAGTGCTATAAGAATTCACATGAATACATGCAAAGATAGCCGAGATACAGCATCATTGTCTTGCTGTTCTCTGAATTCTTCCCTTTAGACGAGATTGGAGCACCTTTGATAGTTTTCTGGAGTCCACAAATCACATATCTCAATGGCAGAGTCAAAAAAAGAAAGAGTAGAGAGTAGTCAGAGAAAAAGATAGTAGACTACTGAAAACAAAGTGTTTTTGAAAAAGTCAACATGACTGATTTTTTTAAATCTGTATTGAGTATTTCCTTTCTAGATGTCTAGTGGAAGAGCACAGTGATAAATATTTTTTAATATTTTTATAAATGTCTTTGTTCAGAACTAGTATCAATTGAATGACTCCAAAATATGCCATACATTTTTTATAAAAAATAAGTTTGGTGAAAACAGATCACCAGATCATGTAAATAATATCCTACTGTGTACGCTGAAATGTTTCTAACAGATATTAGTTAATATATATACCAATTATTCTAAACAGGCTACATCTTCATATTTGACATGTGTGTATTATCAGTAGGATTATTGTGCTGTTGCATGTAAAACCGCTGAGAACTCTTGTAAACCCACCTAAGAACCACCTGGATTGCCTTCATTCCAGGTCGAAGCTCACTGAAACGACACAGAAATGGTACCCTCAGTGCACGTTTAAAGGCACAGGCAGTAGAATACACAAACTTTGATTAAGTGTTATCCTCACGTTGAGTTTCTGACTTGGTCTGCTTGACTCTGTGTTAATTCAAATACACATGGACTGTCCTGCAGTTTCTCACTGTTCTGGGCAACTACAAAGACAGATTTAAGAGGAAAGAGAATAAATAAAAAAACACTGGGGGTTATACTTGGGTCAGGAAAATTATGGCATCTTTCCACAATGGCACACAAAGCCCAACAGTTCTCTATATCATACTGGCAATAATCACTCACTTAGCTCTGTCGGAGGCAGCAACGTCTCCAGAGTTTGGTAGAAGGGCAGGGACACTAGCTTGACCTCAGCTGCAGGTGTGGAGGACAGTTTAGGGATGCCATTGAGGTAGTCTGCACCCTGAGTGCCAGTAGGGGATGAACTGAGGGAGGAGTAAGCCACAGGGACCCCCTCCGGGCGCCGGGCAGCTAGCCAACCGGAAGCCTTTGGGAAGCGTGATTCGTAGAGCTGTCGCACGTTCTTTAGCAGCTCCGGACTGTACTCTGTCTGCACCAGCCTCAGCGCCCGTCCCACCAGGTCCTGCTTCAGACCACTCTTACTGCGGCCCATTGAGGCCAGCAGGGTCTGCAGGTCAGACACCCGGAAACTCTTCACCATGTTCTGCCGGAAAGACGAAAAGAGAGCAATAGGAAGATGGGAGGTTTTGGTTGACCATCTTCAATTCTGTGAGATCCCAGAGGCCATGCAGCCAGCACTTCAAAATAAAAGGTAGAGATGTGCATAGCAGTCATAGCAAATATTGTACAATAACTGCTATTAGGGACTTCATGACTTGGTTTGTTAAAGTGGTTAGAAGCTAGTCCTTCACCAATATGTTAATTCATCACTGGGAGCATGTCAACTTTGTAGATTGTGGCTGGGTTAATATACATGTCCAGTTTACTTGATTTGAACAACATTTTCTACCTATAACGCCAAATACTTATGTATAATATTCCCTTCACCAGTTATGTACATCATTGGATCCCTTTGATTAACAACTCGTGTATCATGCGTACAGTGGCATGTTGGCTGTTTTGCTCAGACAGCGTGCGTGTAGAGGTGGACAGCAGCTTTGAGCAAATGCCTTGTCTGACAACAGAGCTGGGGCTAGGCTAGTAAGCTAACTCCACTTGCTCTGTTGTCAACCACTAGCCCCCACACCCCGCCTCCCCCAACAGTGAGAATACGTAATTTTGACAAGTAAAAAGAAACAGTAGAAAAACCCATCGAATGTTTAATGCAATATTTTCCTTAAGCCTTAAATTATACAATGTCGCGCCTTCTCCTTGCTTGCGAAGGGTTTATGGTCTCATCATTCATTTTCCATGTCCCTGCTAGAGGCTAGCTAGACGCACTTAGCAGAGAAGGTAAACCAGTATCGATATTATACCAATGAATACACAATCACAAAGTTAAAACCTTGAATACATTATTTATAGCACACCCATACAGTTTCCCTGCCTAACCGGCGATTTCCCACGCTACCCTTTCCTATTAACACGGGCGAGCGGTGCTCTCCTTACCATCGCTTCCACCAGTTCGGCCGCCATCTTCACAGAGCAGCCCCGCGAGAGCCAGAGCCGAAAGGTAGTCCTTCACCAATGAGAAGCAGAAAGGTCGCTGCTCGACGGTTCTGTGCTTCCAATCGCAGCGCAAATCCACTGCAAGCTTCAAGCAGTGCCTCGAAAGTAGGCGGCCCAGAATTGTTTTAAAGTCACAGTACAAATAAAAAAAAAACACTCAGAGACAGGCCTCGCCTCTATGTTAGGCCTCACATATAAGAAAACAATAACATCCTCCAAGTACCTGAACGGTCGGGTTTGCTGAGTTTTATACTATCGAGTCAAAGAGATTCTGCATTTTGAAAACAATAAAAATACATCACAAGAGGAAAATATGACCTATTAAATGGGGAGAAGCGCATGGCCCAATCAACTCCCATCCGAGTGAAATACTCCACTTCTGGATATGCAAAGAACCATTATATTGAATAAATGCTTTGTCTATCTTTAACATAGAAGCTAAATAATGACAGGGAGCAATGTCAAAACGCAGTGCTTGTATTATGGAGGGGATCTTATACTTGCTCAGCTTTGTAAATACAGTTTATTGACTGAGACTGTTATTGCAAGAGCTGTCAAGTGAAAAACAAACGATAATCCTGATTTCACACTCTCCACTGATAATCCATTTCTGGAATTCCAACTTTCTTGATTTGTGATAAAGAATAGAAAACTATGATGGTTAACGACTCATAATTAATGACTGGGGGCAAGCTATATACATCTCATACATTTCCCTTACAAATCAAGTTTCCTGCCATAAATAGAAAATAGCAACTATAAATATGATCAGATCCCTGGTCAATAAGTTACAGATAAGAGTAAAAACAATTATGGTCAAACTCTACTTTATGGTTACGTTCATTGTACTATCATTGTGAGGTTTAATATACTGTCTGTTGGTTGACTGGACACACATTGGTCTACAAAGTCAAAAACAAAATATTGTGACAGGACCTTCTTGCAAGTTGTTCTGTAACATATTGGTATCATGTTACAAATAAACAGTATGGGGTTACGATTGGGTTGATAGCTACTAACGTTACAATAAGTATTGTTATATGTTATTGCAATTATATTTTGTTATATATTGTTAATAATATATTTGACCACATGGCTCTTAATTTCTTATTGGATGGTACAAACAGGCCGTAGTGGTAATTCCAAAATATGGACAGACGAGGGCGGCATAGTCACTCGTGGCTCTTCGATATGCTAGGCGCATATGATTCCGCGCAAACTCGTCCGAATCTTTACTACAACACAGATTTGTATTACTGACGCATGGGAAATTCCTGCAAAGAAGCACCTTTGGTGGACTTTTGTGTGCGCTCACAAATGAAACGAAGAATAATAAAGCAATACCATTTCCATAAAAAAATACCTATATAACTAATACCGATACGATCCCTTTCGTCCTTCTATACGGAGAATAGAACAATGGTATTGAACAATACAATTGAAGTATAACCTTAAAATGGCTATGGTGTTACAACACACTGCTTAAAATGTTAAGATCACATGTAATCTTCACAGTATAATAACAAGTCTATTAAACTTCAGGGATATCAATCTGTCCCGTTAAAAAAGCATAAGCGACTGTGTGTCAATGTCACCTGTTGTGGTGCAAATTAAAGTGACAACAGGCGTACTGGAGAGGCAACAGCAAGACACCGCCCAAAAAGGGAGAGGTTTTGCCACAGACAATTGCCCTCTACTTATCCTTTCTGGCTGGTTCCTCTCTAGTTTTGCGTTTTGCTAGTGTCCAATCAATTAATCAAATTTGT
Source organism: Novumbra hubbsi (assembly GCA_016801125.1). Lineage (NCBI taxonomy): Eukaryota > Metazoa > Chordata > Actinopteri > Esociformes > Umbridae > Novumbra > Novumbra hubbsi. The sequence continues at coordinate 19,954 of JACXGK010006644.1, forward strand.
CATAAAGTGCTTTTCAAAACACCCAGTCTGAAATCCCAAGGAGCCTGCAACAACAGTTTCGAAGCACAGTGCAACCCAGCTCCTTTGTGCAAGGAGGAACAGGAGGAGCACTGCCAGAGTCCTACAAAATTACCTCCAGCAGGCATCTGGTGTGCATGTTTCTGACCGAACTGTCAGAAACAGACTCCATGAGGGTCAGCACTGTACAACTTGATTGGCATTCACCAGAGAACGCCAGAATTGGCAGGTCCATTATTGGCACCCTGTTCTCTTCACAGATAAGAGGAGGTTCACACTGAACAAATGTGACAGAAGTGAAAGAGCCTGGAGAAACCATGGTGAACGCTATGCAGGCCCTGGGTTTCTGCTGGTGCAGTAAAATGCCCTGCCTCATGTGGCCAGAGGGTGTAAGCAGTTCCTGGATGATGAAGGCATTGATGCAATTTACTGGTCCTCACCCTGTATCCATTGAGAACCTCTTGGACGTTACAGGCGTCCAACACCACTAAATTGCAACACAAGACAGTCATGGAGCTCTCTTGGCCTGTGGTTTTCTTTGATTTTCAGTGTGAGTTTAAATCCAGCCCTTAATCATTTGGTGATTTTGGTTTCCATTGACTGTTGTTACGTCATTTTGTTCTCAACGAATTCCAGTAAAAAATTTGACGTTTAATATATTTCGTTTATCGAAACCTGATTTCGAACAGGTGTATGTTGTACGCCGCATGAAAATCACAATAGCATTTGTCTGTTAATTAAAATAAAACAAGTACAAACAGTTCGTTTTTGGGATTGACTTTGATATCGTATAAATAATAGATGACCTAGGCTTTGTAAGAAATTGTGGAATATTTTAGATTCGTCTATGTAAGATGTAAGACGCTTAGCAGGTGCTGTGATTAGGTAGCAGCTAATTTACTTTTTGTAGGCGTAAGGAGTAATACAATTGTCAAGTTTGAGAATCTATTCTAATTCGTTCCAATCATTGGCAGCAGATAGCTGAAAATAATGAAGTGTTTACTTTAAGAATGACCAGAGTGAAGTATCTACTCGTGCGTAGATTTCTACAGGGTAAGCAAACGTTGTGGAGCGAGCCCTATTGTAGTTGTGCGTCACTGCATCTTAAAACACGAGATGTAGTTGAGTTTAAACACATTATATATGAAAACTGAAAAAGTGTTTTATAACAGAATGGCTAGCAGGCCTATACTAATAATGCGTAGGCAATTATGCAGAGCATCCATTATCAGAAAACGATTTAAATCGGGATAACGCTGTTTAAGTGCCGTTTGGTAACTCTGAAGTACCCTCTCAACGCTGTCCCCTCCTGTTAAATCAGTGTGTTTAATCTATCCTAATTACAAAGACGTGCTTTAGTTAATAAACTTTGTCCTTCTCAATTAGACCCCCCACTTGTGCTTCTCCTGTTTCTATTGCCCCTCACTGTGACAGATACATTCACGGACATTTAAAAACGGGTACCCTCACAACTCTGATCTATTCAGATGTAGTGTTCACAAAACACACACGATTAAGGAAATGCGACACCTAAGAAAAAACATTTTCCCCCGTATAAGCTAGATTTGATCAAACACAGTTTAATACATTGAGTTTTATACGCGAAACAATTAAGAGTAAATTGAGACGATCCCTTTTAATTGACCCTGTGACCATAGAGACTTCAGTCATTAACTTACTTAGCCGAGAGAGCATTGAGGAGAGGCATCCTTGTTGATGTAGAACTGTTAAAGCAGTGTCCTCGACCAGTATTGGGAAATTGATCAACCAAAACACCTCTGAAGCATCTGACTGTATACATAATCTACACTGGAGGTGTTAGTATCTGAATTAACAATTGAAGAGTCATGGAGGTAAAAAGCAACTTCAACAGTGGTCCAGAGTGCCTGGGACTACGCTTCACCATAGACTACCTGCTGTACAACAAGGACAATAAGAGCATGAGAGAGGAGCCAACTTGTTCCGCAGCCGAGCATACCTCTCACCGCCCATCGGAGAAGCAGAGGCCTGGCCTTTTTGAGAGGGAAAGTACAGCACTTGGCCGGCAAAAGATGGTTCTGGAAAGAGAGGGAGAAGAGTCAGAGGAAGAGAATGATGAGGAGGAGGGGAAAAAAGGAGACGATCAAGCGTTGACTACTACAGATCACCAACAGGACAAACCCACCCAGTCCTACATTGCCCTCATCTCCATGGCTATCCTGGCTTCTGTGGAGAAAAGGCTATTGCTTTGTGACATCTACCAGTGGATCATGGATAACTACCCCTACTTCAAGAGCAAGGTATGTCCAAGCGTTCGATTCCAAGCCGATTTCAAGTGGAACATTTGCCCCGAATTAGGTCTGGGACCAGTTTCAATTCACAAAACAAAAACTTCATTAAAATGCTATTTTAATTTATTTTATACATTGACTTTATTTATCTGGAATCTGTATTGCCAACTCCATGTATTGGCAATAATCCAATCACTTTAACTTGTAGATAAAACACTCATGAGACAAAACTATGACTAGTGAGTGGAGAGTTTCCAAAACGTAAAGTACGTTTTTGGAGTGCTTTATTCATTATTCCCATTCTTCACTCTAGTCAAAAGACAAGATCTAAAAATAAACACCTTAAAAAAGTGTTATTTTCTCTTTGTTTGCTATATTCCTATTGTTACCTGTTGAAACAAGCTGGACGTCCAGTAATGAGTGTAATTGCTAGGATGATCCTGTGGTTGCATAGAAGGTCAAATGACATCCTTTAAGGCTATACGGTTAATCCTGTTTATTGCTGAAACTGGCTAAGAACTAAAACTAGGTCTTTAACCGGTGTAACAGCAGGTTTACCTGATCAAATTAGTAGAGTTTGACAAGATGAAAACAGGTGGCAAACAGCTCAAACAACCTTGACCAAACATCCCTGGACTACCATGACCACAAGGGTAAGAAGTAGCTCTTAAAACATTGAGCGAATAACTGTAAGGTTGCAATTTTGAATGCTAGAGCCGTTTGGAGACCAGTCTTTCTTTCTACCTTTTGAGCAAGGCCATTAAGTCTATTTTCCCCAGGATAGGAGTGAATAATGGCTCAGTACTGTCCTTGACCACACTTTCTCTGAGGCTATTAGTTGGATATGGGATTTACATCACTTAGAAACAGGAATTCAGTTTGTGGGGGGTTCAATTAAGTTTAAGCATAAACTGAACTAATCATAAAGTGGACTGAACTCAACTAAATGTACAAATCAATACCTTTATTAACCTTGTTTCTCACATGAGCACTTGACGTTAGCACTAATTAAATAACACGTATGGTAAATTGTTATACACAGGTTCCTGCATTAATGCAATAACGTACATGATGTACATAGATGAAACACCATTTACTTTACAGTAACTCTTCTGGAACGTTACATGTCGAAACCTTTCTGTTTCAGGATCTCAAACAACACGGGACTCACGCTCTCCTTAATGTCTCATGCAGTATGTAAACGTCATTGCCTTCCTACAGGACAAGAACTGGAGGAACAGCGTCAGACACAACTTGTCCCTAAACGAGTGCTTTGTGAAGGCCGTTCGGAGTGACAACGGCAAAGGCCATTTCTGGGCCGTCCACCCCGCTAGCCTCCGGGACTTTGCCAACGGGGACTATCATCGCCGACGGGCTCGCCGCAGGATCCGCAGGGTTACGGGACAACTTCCCTATGCCTTCCCTTACCCCCCTCCCCACGGGCCCAGGAGGGCGCCTTGCCCGTGCTGCTCCCCGTCCCACATTCTCCCCCAGGCCCACCCGCTGTCCACCCTCTCAGCCAGGATCTACTGGAGCTGGGCCAGCCTCCAGGCCAGGCGAGACGTGGCCCTCCACGCTCCGCTTCATTAGCGCCACAAAGAGTTGATCTTGGCCTGTGCTTTGCATTACCGATGGCTGAGAGAGCTGTAGTGAGCATGATTGGGACACGTCTGTGGCGGGCTGGCACAGACAAAAGTACAAAATACGATATTGCACTATTTATTGTGTGAAAACGATTTGGTATGCCTGTATACAGTATCCTTTTTGATGAGTACATCTACTGTATATGAAGAAAATTATTTGTGTATATACTAAAACGTTATTTTCTATACCGGATGTTGTATAATTAAAGATAAATAAAAACTCTCAACCACATACGTCATGGACTAAGCAAGGGACACTACACTGAATATGCAAATAAATATATGTTACAGTAACACATCTATACATAATAGCTTACTCCACAGATTACTGTCTGTATTTTTAGATGCCTAAATCAATGATTATTAAAAGAAGACACCTAGTGCACCAGGAGTGCAGTGCATTGCATGTTTGCGTGTGCTTTTGTTGATGTTCCTGGTTGTGTCTGTGTGTGGATACATGGTGTTAAAAGTGATCCCACTCCTGACGCCCAGCCTGGTTTTAGATGCTAATTAGTCAGAGCTTCCAGGATTTCAAATCTTGTGCCCTAAATCCAAAGAGACTAAAGCAGGCTTCCCGGATAAGCACCCGGATAATCCCAGAGATCCCAAGGAGTTTCAAAAAATAGGCATCTTATCACACAGTGTAATCTGTATCCGCTCCTGTGGTGAAGAGCAACTGCGGGTGGTGAGGGAAGAGGGGAGGGAGCTAGGGATGAAGGGGAGGGAATAGTGGAGGGAATATGGGGTGGAATAGGGAAGGGGTGAGAGGAGGAAAGAGGGAAGGGAATAAGGGAAGGATGAGGGGAGGAAAGAGGGAAGGGAATAGGGATGGGGAAGGATGAGGGGAGGAAAGAGGAAGGGGAATAGGGATGGGGAAGGATGAGGGGAGGGAATAGGGGAAGGATGAGGGGAGGACAGAGGGATGAGGGTTAGGGAATAGGGGAAGGATGAGGGGAGGACAGAGGGATGAGGGGAGGGCATAGGGGAGGACAGAGGGATGAGGGGAGGGAATAGGTGAAAGATAAGGGGAGGACAGAGGGATGAGGGGAGGGAATATGGGAAGGATGAGGGGAGGACAGAGGGATTAGGGGAGGACAGAGAGTTGAGGGAAGGGCAGAGGGATGAGGGGAGGGAATAGGGGAAGGATGAGGGGTGGACAGAGGGATGAGGGGAGGGATGAGGGGAGAGAATAGGGGAAGGATGAGGGGAGGACAGAGGGATGAGGGGAGGACATAGTTAGAAGGAAGAAGAAGGGCGTTCAGAACGTGTCCGATTAAACTGGTTTGGAAAAGGTAGAATATACTCAAATAATATGTTAAGGCTTTTTAGTTTAGTTCAGTCTTTTACATTTTATTTTTAAATCATCATATATAGCTACATTGTCGGAAAGAAATACATGGAAATAAATGATTATCATTAAAAATAAAAGTCAATCATCAGCTGTCAATTAATCTTTCAATAGTACATTCCAACTTGATTTCCAAAGGTTGACATTTAAATCCAAATATCCACCTGTTGTTTTTTTGAGAGGATTAGGCCAGAGATCGACTTTTTAGGCTGCTTGTTCATTTCAATTCTTGTGAGGGTTTCTTTCCACCAAGTCTTTAAGTCCACTTAACATTCAAATATAACAATATCTCAGACAGGTGGATTAGATGATTGTTTAATACAAAGTACAAAGAATGTGTCAATGGGAAAAGGTAAACATACAGAAGAAAAAAAACAAATTACTTCTATGTCTGTTAGAGCTATGACAAATCCACCTAATTAATTTTTGTTCACCAAATCTCTCTATTCATTGTGGACAAGCTAATTGGAACACTAATTTGTTTAATTCCCATGAACTGCAATCCTCTTCAGTTCACAAGCTTTAAGGCTTTAATTCGGTTGCATATGTTTGCTGCATGTTGGCTGGAAACAGGGATATGAACAGGTTGCATCTCCACACATAGACACACATCCATGTACATACATAACCCTAACTTTAACCCCTTATCCTAAAATAGCCTTTTATGTCTGTGAGCAACGGTCAAATATTCCCATAGTTAAATATACTTGTTAAGCCTTTAAAGCAAGTACACACAAACACATAGTTAAAAATACTTGTTAGGCCTTTAAAGCAAGTACACACAAACATACACACGCGCTCTGCTATTTTGTGGTTGTGTTAGGGAGCCCCTTGTACATTTTTTAAGGTTAATGTTCAGAGAAGTCCAGCAACACATTATATTATCTTTGCTACTGAGACACTGTAGTTTTGCAATGCATTTTAGGACTATACAAAATATCGAGTAAGACACCTTCCTTTTCTGAAAACTCTCGGTTTATTGAACGGTGGACACTATTAAGTTAGAAGTGGTTAAGATGAAAGAGATGGTATACTTTAACCCCAGCTTGGAGGCCCATGGCTGAGGGAGGTGTGTCAAGTTGGGCTTTATCCCGGTAATCTAATAGGATGGGCGGAAGGGTGCAGGGGGCCTGGGATTACTGCCCACAGCCTGATTAACAGATCTGAGAGTGAGGTAAGAAGACGAGTCCCACTGTGACAATGATGAAAACGTATGGCCGTGTTTTAGAACATTAGTACATTATAGCATTTCAAAGCTGGCTTCATAGCTCTGTTCTAGTATCTGATGGATTGATTAAGACTCAATGTTGACAAATGTTGACAAAACATTGGCTCATGTCTGATTCCCCACTACAACAGAGGAGAAAATGGACATGGAACCGGGGGGAATTATAACAGACAGTGATAAGACAACTGCACCAACAAAACATAAACTTCCAATCTAACTAACAAGCCTTTAAATTAATTACAAGCTGCCCCACAAACAAGAATACATTTTTTTGTTGAGGTTGAAAATATGTATACATACAGTATACAAGTATTTGATACACTGCTGATTTTGCAGGTTTTCCTACTTACAAAGCATGTAGAGGTCTGTATTTTTTATCAAAGGTACACTTCAACTGTGAGAGACGGAATCTAACATAACACAACCTAACATAAAAGCCAAGCCAGCGCATGTCCAGGCCCGTCTGAAGTTTGCCAATGACCATCTGGATGATCCAGAGGAGGAATCGGAGAAGGTCATGTGGTCTGATGAGACAAATAGAGCTTTTTGGTCTAAACTCCACTCGCCGTGTTTGGTGGAAGAAGAAGGATGAGAACAACCCCAAGAACACCATCCCAACCGTGAAGCATGGAGATGGAAACATCATTCCTTCCATCATTCATCATTCTTAAAAATCATACAATGTGATTTTCTGGATTTTTGTGTTAGATTCCATCTCTCACATTTGAAGTGTACCTCTGTTAAATATTACAGACCTCTTCATGCTTTGTAAGTAGGAAAACCTGCATAATCGGCAGTGTATCAAATACTTGTTCTCCCCACTGTATGCATAACAGTGTGAACTAGCAGCAATACCAAAGATTGTATAAAAGGGGTAATGACAATATGAAGAAATATTAACAATTATACATATAATGTAATAGTGCCTTGAATTGTACAGCCATGGCCAAAAGTTTTGAGAATGACACAAATATTAATTTTCACAAAGCCAGCCGCCTCAGTTTTTATGATGGCATTTTGCATATACTCCAAACTGTCATGAAGAGTGCTCTTAATCCCCCCCTAAAAAATTCCACTGCAATTCAGCCCTGCCACAAAAGTACCAGCTGACATTTCATGTCAGTGATACTTTCGTTAACACAGGTGAGAATATTGACGGGGACCAGGCTGGATATCTCTCTGTCATGCTGATTGAGGTAGAATAACAGCTTGGAAGCTATAAAAAGGGGGGAGTGGAAATCATTGTTCTTCCTCTGTTAACTGTCATGCCCTGACAGGGCAGGACTAATTGTGTGGCCTCTATGCCGTTGTGGGCTCCCCAGTCAGAGCAGCTGCATTCAGTTGACTCTGATTGGGGAGCCTACTTAGGTTCAGTTTGCACCACACCCGGTGTGGTTTATTGTTCGTTTGCTTGTCTCAACAGTTCACGGTTTGTCTTTCATTTGATTCATTTGCAAGCGAATGCTCTACATGTTTATTGTATATCTGTCACGTCGCCTCCTGGTGGTGGATCTACCTCCGGGCGCGTGCCTCCCCGGCGTTCGACGTCGCCGGCCTTCTAGCGCCATCGTGTGTGTTTGTCCTGTTTCCCATGTCCTGTGTAGGCACCCTTCCCTGATTCCCTGCAGCTGTAACTCATTAGCTGGGTATTTAAACCCTTGTGTGTCTTGTCTCCTTGTGCG
>JACXGK010006645.1:0-28034 GCA_016801125.1 Novumbra hubbsi
ACCCTAACCCTTCTGACTCACCCTTCTGATTAACCCTTCTGATTAACCCTAACCCTTCTGATTAACCCTAACTCTTCTGATTTACCCTAACCCTTCTGACTCACCCTTCTGATTAACTCTTCTGATTAACCCTAACCCTTCTGATTCACCCTAACCCTTGTGATTCACCCTAAACCTTCTGATTAACCCACTCTCTTAAAGCAAATTTGCATTGCAAAGGAACCCTACGATTTGTTCCACGTTGTAGGGGACCGTCTGCTGCAAAGAATGAAATGTCGTTTATGTATTTCGGCACAGTAGAAGCCTTCCTCATCTCGACGCACCTGTGACATTCCTATTCATATCTCCGGAATTTTTAAATATATAAAACAATTTTCACTGTGTTTTATTGTTTATTCAAACAATAAACTATTTGTAGTGGTTTTGAACCCCTGGGGATGTCCAAATGTGAAATAGAAAGCCCTACCTGTTGGAGGATACTTGTTTATTTAAATCAAATTAAAGTGCAATGTAACCACTAAATAAAATAAAATACCAAACCTGATACAAGCATGCTTCATACTATTTTAAGTTTATTGACATATTACTGTAGTACATTTAAATACTTTACACCATAATGACGTTTGCAACATTCTCATATGAAATATATTCTACTTATAAACATTTACATTATGGTGGTGAGATGCAGTTCTTCACTTTTTATGAAAAATTATGTTTTAATTGTACTTTACATAGAAAGACTTGCAAAAAATAGCATGGAAAAACCTAGACCAGCATATGAAGAGCCATGTTCAGATAAAATGCCAGGCTGATCCATCCACAAGAAGACTGGTCAAAATTGGGGAATTTGAGACAAAATGTTGTTTAGTGATGATGGGGACAAAACAACCAATCTACAGGAAATACAGGAAGCAGTTTTTGTCCCTGTTCATTCCTGGGGGACACACTTTAAAATGCTGTCTATACCATTACTGTGAAGCTCGGGTTATAGCAGGGGAACGCCTCTTTAAAATGGCCTCCACGGAGAACGACAGAGATTCACTGGAGACAACCTTAGTTCCTGATGACTTAGATAGAACCTCCTTGGTGTTTCTGTCAGCACCTTTGAAGCTGTAGAAGTCCTTAGCTGAGCCTTCATGGTAATTTCTGGCAGCTTCCTCTAGCAGTTCTTTGCAGTAGGGGCTCCGGACCTCAGCTCCAGTCTCAGCTCCTATCTCGGGCCCAGCAGCCTTGTCTCCGGCCCCCACCCCGGCTGACCCCCCCAGGGTCTGCTGGATTAGGGAGTGGAAGGAGTTGAGCTTCATGGAGATGCTGTGTTTGGCACTGTCCTTGCTGAGCTTGTTCAGAACGTGTTCGTGTCTGGGGGGCTGAGGGGTGTTATGGAAGGCCTGTCGAAAGCTTCTCTTTGGGGGCGAAAAGGCTGAGCATTGGCCTTGACCCCCCTGGGTAGGAGGAGATTGGGCCTGGAAGGAGTGGTCCCGCTTCTGTAGGTCAGGACAATCAGAGAGCCCGGCTGTGACCCTTGACCTTTCCATCTTGGCTGCCGTGGCAGCAGTGGTTGCTATGGTGTCATGGTCGGGCGAGAGGCTCTCCATGGCTGAGACCATCATACGGGGCTCCCAGACTGCACCTGGCTTCATGTTCTGGACGGCCGTGGCGTTGAGAAGGCACTGCTGGTATAGAAGGGCATCACTCAAGTGGGGAGGACCACGGGGCCAAACCATGAATCCCCGCGGCGAGGTCAGAGGGTACTGTCGGTACGTGGTGGCCACGGAGACGTTGGAGGATATGAGCTCCATGTTCGCTGGTCCAGCAGCATACTGCAGGGAAAGGTCCACACAGCTCGGCGACAGGAAGTGGCAGAGGTCCTTCTGTGTCCCTGTGGGCTCCGCTGGGGCTGAGTAGGCTGTCTTAAAGGAATTGTACTCTGCAGCGTGGTGGACCAGGCTGGTGGGGAAGAGGAGAGAGGCAGAGGCTGTCTGGGACGCCTCCAACCGCTCCCTTTCCTTGTACTCCCGCTCCAGCATGATGCTTTCCAGCTCCTTGTCTGCAAACGCTCTTCTCTTCCTCATCCTGTCACTCAGCGGGGGTGGGAGTGACGGGCTGACCCCCTGGAACGGGTCTCCCTGCACTGGGCGGAACCCTGACACCACACGGGGAGAGACGGATTAAACCTCTTTATAATACCACATTCCAGGATTATAAAACTACATTCAATTACCATATTATTATTTCTTATTTGAACTTAATTTTATGGGTTTAGGTGTGAATACATATTCAATAATTATTTGTAAGATTGAAATATGTGTTGAATGTGTTGATGTTTGTTTAAAAAAATACTAGACATTGTTAATAATAATGTAATTAAATCAATTACAATATAGAATAAAGCGTATTGAATCATCAATGCTTTTAACATAAAAATATCTCCAATAATGTGTCTGTATTGTATGGTCTTTTAGTATATAATTAAGAATTGTAAATTTAAACAAATATATTAAAGTTTACAAATCGAATGTGCTTGCGCTAATACCAACTAACTAAACAAGTTAATAAAAACGAGTTTTAAAGTCTTTGCTTACGTTAGTTAAACTGTCCTCAGAGCAAAGAAGTGTTATTGAAACGGAAAGCGACAGAAATCCAAGAAAGGCTACAACAACAAGAGAGGAAAGAGTGGAAACGGAGGAGTGGCATTAGGAAAGCAAAAGGGTCAAACAAGATCATTATGATAGAGAAGAGACTATATTTAGGCTACAAAACAAGGTCATTCAGTAACAGGATCTACAATAAACAACGTAAAGTAGCCCTACTGCCTGACCTTAAAACTGAAGAGTATAATCGATGTTACCTTCCAAGATGCTCTTAGCCAGCATGGTTGAAGGTCGGATTTGTCTCTGATAGATGACCCTTCTCTCTGCTGGAATCTGCTTCCCAGAAATTCCCTTTTTATCCTGATACAGTGACGAAATAAATAAACACATGGTTTCTGGGTCAGTTATTATCCGGACATTAATATTCAGACTTTATTTTACATGTTAATATAAGTCTATTGTATAGTATATATTATACACCTATACATGCTTTTTTTACACGGCAATATATAGCAATAATTATACATGTTAATAATCTGTATTGTACACGTTAATTTATAGGCCTATTTGTTTTTATACACGTTAAGGCTGTAGGCTTTATAAAACATTGCTAAACATTTCCTACCCGTCATAAGTGACAAACACGTGCCAGATGTAATTTAATGTGCTAATAAATAGCAAGTATGCTACTTGAATTTACGTTTTTTAGATGATTATGTCTTTGTTTTTAGTGGAAACAAACGAAACCCTATCAACTAAAACGAAACGTGATCCTTTACTACTAGTTTACTATGTTATGTTAATATCAGACTGTTTGTATAACGAGACCTGAGTTGCATTGGATGGTTACTGAGTGAATGTGGGGACGGGCGAATAGAGGACAAGTGGTAGATAGACTGTTGGTTATAAAATTAACTTATAAAAGGTAACTTTTTAATCTTTTTAATTTCTCTTTAATTTCTCTTTTAATATCTTGTCTTGTAAAGCACATTGAATTGCATCTATGTATGAATTGTGCTATATAAATAAACTTGATTGATTGATGTTTTGCTCTCTGATTCCCTATAATTTCAATAAGCAAGGAAGCTTTCTAATTTGTTACACAATTTAGCAAAGTCCGTACAATGCTGTTTTCAACGATGTAAATATATATATAGTGGTCAAATTAAAGTTGATTTTAAATTATTTGGCTGGTGAAACTAACGACTTTTACATCCTGTCACACACACACACACACACACACACCTCAGTAGCTTGTTGTCTCCTTAGCGCTACCTGAGCCGCCATCACCCTCTGCCTCTCCACCACCAAAAGACAGTTGGCACACTGGCAGTCCCGCCACCGACAGAAGCGTTTGTGACCCTTCAGACAAGACACCACGCCGTGATTCCTGCAGCGGGCACATTTGGGCGTCCGGCTCAACTTCCTCTGTTCGCCGGAACCGGGGCTGCTGGTTCCCGCCTTGTCATCTCCCTTGGTACCATGGACGTCGTCCCCTGCGCTGGGCAAAGATGACCTGTAGTTCGGCTGGTCCGGGTCGTCGCTTTCGGGCTCCAGACCTTCCACATCGATTTCAAATTCTGAACCGGGGATATCCGTCATCTTATGGGCTGTTTCACAGCGTGTTTCACTGCCTCCAGCTAGCGGTCCTCCGCGGCCGCACGGCTGTCACTAGTCTGAAAAAATACAAACATACAATTTTCTCTGAAATTAGGCAAATAATAATAGAAAATAATTGTTGTACACTTGTGACATTAACAGAGCTTAAAACCTTCTTTTTTGCTACTTTCAATTTCCTTAAAACCACAACCTTGACAGCATTCATTCACTACAAGCACTCTTTTTCATACGAAATAATAACAGTTAGTTTTATTCGTACCATAAACAGATTGTCAATAAACAGAAACATAAAAATAATGTTTAATCTATGATTTTGTGTAAAATTAAGATGTAGGTAAACCTTTTCACTTACCTCAAAGCACACTACTCCAAAACAGAATCAACCCACTTGTTTTTGCTGCTTGTACTTAGTAGATTCTGAACTGTTGAACTTGTGTGTATAACAGCGTTAAGTGACACCCACCGCTAATAATCGGATTTATTGTTGTTTAGTATAGCACCGAACAGAGGTGTCCTAACAGGACCAAAAGAGACGCCGTCCGGACGCAGCCGGTCACTCCTAGAAGAGCAAGGGTTTCTCACCAGCTCGCGGCAGAGCGTCACGCCTATAAGAATGGGGTGTCGCGCGGATTACACCGTGATTGGCTTGTTCTCAACGCCATTATCCGATTGGCTGTTCCCAAATGTTTCGCTTTCTGGAGGGAAACGTTTGTAACAGAGTGGAGTTACAATATCAACAAAACGAGGAAATGATTCATCAGCATAACGCCGAGCAGAGAAAGCGGTTGTTTTGATTTGAAGTATGATGGTCTCATGAATAATTACTGTCAGTAGGCTGTAAGCATAATTCTAGAAGTAGCACTATCAACTGAAGAACTTTGAAACAAACTAAAACTATTGTAGTGGTCCGTTTATATGTAATCCACTATTTAAATTGGTATGGATGGCCTCTGAAATGTTTTAGAAGAAATATGAATAATACCAATTAAAAAATTGAAAGCGTTATATAATCTTTAACTGGCCCATCAATGTAAGGCAACAATCTGTTGGGATGTTGAGCGTGTAGCTATTTATAATTTATCCCTAATAACAACAAATTAATAATAATTTGTAAATTTAAAATAATAAACTCAAAATATGCTTCAAATAATAATCAATAATTGCAATAATATGCAAGAACTGGAAGAACCGCCATGCATGGAGACCACCAGTTAAAATATTTACTGTAGGCTGGGGCTTTCTACTAGCTAAGTAGTACATTTAAAAACAATTTTAATCATTATCAAACACACAACTATATTTTATCCGTAGGCATACCTACTCAAATGCTACAGTATGTATGTGTTTATCTATGTATACAAATATTAATGTCTAGTTGGAACGAAGTGTTTTCACATTTATATTTATTTTATTTTTACCATACAGTTAGAATGCATAATCATCCAGCAATCATGTTTTAGATTATTAAAGCACAGTTTATCACGGCAAATTATCACATTACATCGACATTAGCCCCTCCACATTACAGACGGAATTTCTGTTTCTGTTGGTGTCTTAGCCCGGGAAGTTTGCTGCGTGGGTATCTAGATGGTTGTTACATTACTAATCACCTCTCAGCCACCGTTCCAGCTAGCAGCTGCAGTTATAGTGAGACAACGTGACAGAACACAGATCGGACAGATTACAAAGTTGACACAACAAACCTGTCTGTGAAAACACTGCGTCAGCCAACAGGACTAGAGAACACAAAAACACAATTTACACACCCGGCCCCACCCGCGCTCGCAACCGATTGAAACACTTATGATACAAACAGATTGAGGAAAAGACATCTGTATAATGTCAGCTATAGATCAGTATGGTGTTTCAATAGAAAGTGTGACAGAAATGTGACATCCGAGGAATGTAGAGGTTAAACTCATGAGATCCCATAGGGAGGGGTGCAGCGTAAAGCGACACCGGACAAAAGAAACGAGTTGACCGGGCTGGAAGTGACATTGTGTTTGTCTAAACCACGGGAGAGAAGACTTATTTACAAGTAGATTTTACCTGCGTTTCTGTAGGCTAGAACACATACTCTAATAGCCTAATTGGAATGTTATGTGCTGTGCCTTTATATAAACACCGCAGCGGTACTTCTATGACTACAAAAAGTTAGGGAAACATAATTATGTCTTGGACATTAAAATCATTTGCGCAACTTGGCTGTAAGGGCCCTCTGAAATAGCGTTTTGTGTATACATTTGAAATAATTTCCATTTGGTACATTGTTAAAACCTGCACAAGAACTCGCCAGTAGAACAATTATGAAATAATGGAAAGCAGCATTTAAAAAAAAAAAAAAAAACGTTCTTTTGATTACAGATCCGTTTTTGCTTTGTGCAGAGTACGCTTGGCTACATTGAAAATTACAACAATAAAGAACTACATTTTACACAAAATCTGACTTTTAAAGAAATAATAAATTATTACATTTGGCTAATATTGTTTAGAACATGAAATATTCGGTAGACGTTATTTTGTTTTATTAGGAACAAGACAAAATACAAAATGCATTGTTTTAATTAGCCATTTAGTGTTATAACTTGTAATACCTGGCATTTGAGTGCTTTTGTCCAGGTCGTCTTTGAAAATGAATATGAATTTGTTGTTAAATTACATGGTTAAATAAATTAATAACCGTATCTTAAATTTAACGTGAGATAAATAACACATATCGGCCATAACGCAAAACGTTTAGTGCATTAATGGATCGTGTTTGTGACTTAGCATGTTGTCTATATTTTCCGTGGTTGGGTCTGTTCCCAGGCAGTCATGTGGGCCTCCCTCCGAACATGTGTTGAAGCCGTCAGCGGCGATGCCGGCCGGGCCATACAGGTGCAGCTTGCCACTCTCTGGTCTACTCTAATTTATTATCGGGGTTACGACCGCTTCTACCTTAGAGCTGCCCAGGGTGCCATTCCCGGCTGGAATGCTTTGATGTCGCCGGTCACCGTGTCTTCCAAACGGATTAGGTGACCCAATATGAGCACCGGGTGTCTTCACAGACGTCCGACGCATGGAACCCTTTCGCTCTCAACGGAAAATACTTTGAATCTTCTCTCTTCAACCCCGTAAGACACATTGTATTCATTGCTGTTGTTCCAACTGTGAAAGTGGGGAGAATGTACAGATCAGAGGTCTTCATTGGGCAATAAAGCTGGCATTCCACTTCGTTTAAGCTTGGTAAAACTGGGAACATTTCGTAGCATTTTATACATTTCCTTTCTATGGACTGAATAAGCCTAATGGTTTCATCAACACATGAATTACATTACATATTCATAACATTTTGACTTATTTATAAATATCTATTTATAAATATATGTAACTGTTCCTGATGTTCCACAGTAAACCATTTAGGATTAAGAATAATATCAGTTGGTTATTTAGACAACAATGGCAATTTGTTATTGAGGTAATAACAGTTTGTAGGTATCCTGCCGTTCGGATACGGGGAGGATGCGGGTTTGCCTTGCGCGGTTAAATGTAACACGATCAGTATCAGATAGAACAGGGTGGGATCACGGCTCTCTTCGCATCCCTGTGATGTTAATTAGCTTCTGAAGAAGCCTGATGGATGAGCAACACGTGCACTCTCTTAAACACTAAACACTAAACCAGACATCATCCGTCTCCATACGACATATGTTCTAAACTCCCACGCACAGGCACTCGTGCGCGCGCACACGCTTACTCTTCTCTCTCTTTCTCTCACACACACACAAACACACACGTTCCAGATTCATTCTTGACACCTGATTCAACTTGTCAACTTTTCAAGCCCTTGAAAAACATATGGGGGTCCCCGAGAAGAGTTTGGACAACCCCAACTTTCTATGTAGTAGCTCAAGGTGACGTTCAAGAAACCTGACAGGGTATAACCAAAAATCATAAGAGTAGCTAGTTGGTATAAGCGCAACTTTAGTTTTAGATGTATTGTTCACATTCATACACTATAAAGTTGGTCTGTTTTTTAAAGATTAAACAACAAGTGAATCCCTGTAATGTTATATTAAAAACAGTTTGAACATTTTCAGGATATTTGAGGTGGTGGGTGATGACATGTGCTTGTAAACCTACTCTAGGTATCATTAAGATCTGTAGGTGCTTGTTTTTTAGCCTGCTCTAGGTATCATTAGGATCTGTAGGTGCATGTTTTTAAACATGTTCTAGTTATCATTAAGATCTGTAGTTGCATGCTTTTAAACCTGCTCTAGGTATCATTGGGATTTGTAGTTGTGTGTTTTTAAACCTGCTCTAGGTATCATTAGGATCTGTAGTTGCATGTTTTTAAACCTGCTCTAGGTATCATTGGGATTTGTAGTTGCGTGTTTTTAAACCTGCTCTAGATATCATTAAGATCTGTAGGTGCTTGTTTTTTAGCCTGCTCTAGGTATCATTAGGATCTGTAGTTGTGTGTTTTTTAGACTGCTCAAGGTATCATTAGGATCTTTAGTATTCAGATTTTAAACCTGCTGTAGTTATCATTAAGATCTGTAGTTGAAATAGGCTGTTGAAATGTTTTTAAACCTGCTCTTGATATCATTAAGATCTGTAGGTACTTGTTTTTAAACCTGCCTTAAGTATCATTAGGATCTGTATTAAGTACTGTATTTGTATTTTACTGTTATTATATATATATATGTTACTGTATGCAACACTGTTGAGAAAAACACGGTTGATCTCAATGAAAGTCAACCAGCTTAAATGAGTGTTCATAAAATAATGTTACAAAGCCCGTAACCCACACGTCATTGTGATAGTAATGTGTTTCTCTTCCTAACCACACGGGGGCAGGATGGAACTGTTTTGACACGACTTTTCTAGTGAAGGCTCATTTTGAGACAGTTTTTGTTGTAGGTCTTTAACTATTTTCAGTTGAATAAACAGACCACATCTAACCACATTCTAACCCAATGTACTAAGGGTTGTCTTGATTTTTTGTTTCTAAAATCAATATTGTCCCCATTAAAGACATTTTTCTTTTTTCAACGAGTTAAAAACGATCATTCTGATTACCTTTCAAATGGTCAGTTCCTCAATGGCTTGGTCCTATCATATAACAAATTCGACGAGCCTCATTGGACTGAGATAGAAGCAAAATTCTGACAACAGAATTACTAGGCCTACAGGTTATATGTGTAATTGCATAACTTATAAACACTTAAGTCCACAGATCTAAGGTACAGTAAATTGGGAGATCTACAACATAATGGTACAATAAACAGACCAATAAAATTAAGCTATACCGCTAGGGAGCAGTCTAGGACAGAGAAGAAACCCCGCTCCGCTCCGCAAACAAATAATACAGTTATTATTGTCAGAGATCACTTGGAATGGCTTTTACAGTAGTTGAATTAAGAATAAAGACGGAAAACGGTAAACATTTGATAGATTCAAAAGGTACTTGATCTTTGCTTACGTTACGTCACTATTCTCTATTTTGGAATCATCTTCAGAAACCTGGTTTTCCTTTTAATATATGTTTAGCCTACGCTGATTTATTTCATCAATGTAAGTGTATTTTGTAGATTTGGTTTGTTTAACGCATAATATTTAGTTGTGTGTTTCGACTGGTGTGCCGAGTTGTGGAGTCACGTATTACAAAAACAGCGGTAATCCCTTACCGTTCCAATTTAATATTATAATCGCATAACAAATGTATGATTAGGCTACTTTTATAAGTAATCATAAATTACTCAATTGACAAATGATCATACATAACCTAATTGAAAAGTTATAATGTATTACCTATTTAATTGAACAAGAATAGGCTGTTGAAATAATTATAACACGTTGCTTGTTTGATTTTTAGTCAATATTTAAAAATATTGTTATTTGAAACCAAATAACAGTTGTGCCCCTTAGGTGCTAACCAGGTTAGTGAATCATGAAACGCTAGTTAACATTTTCCCGGTTTGGCTGGTAAAAACAGAGTATGCCGAATTGTGCGTATTATTAGCCGAACCCACAGCTTTTTCTTATTTTTATGTAATCCCTTTTACGTTACCTAACAACAATTGTAATCAGTAACGTACCTTTGGATTACTGTATCTTTCTCAGAACAACTTGTTTAGAAGATTAGGCGACTGTTTGCGTTAGGGTAACATGGCGCTGTCTTCAAGATGAAACATTATTCGGAATGTATCATGATATTAAATGGAGGAAAGGTGTCTGGAAGCACTCTGTCAAAGGATGATGATTGGCATTTGATGCAGCCACCTCAACTCCATAGCCCAGGTAGGCCATGTGATTCTGCTTGCTCAAGATATCTGAATTCTGCAATCATTGGTTTTCGTTGGATGCTGAAGACATTGCTTTTAAACTAAGGTGTAGATCAAAGTTTATTTCTGAAATTTGCGTTTTTAAAATCCATCGCTGGCGGCCCTAATCATTGCAGGTTACGTACCCGCGATAATTTATTTTAGTACGTGTGTTCCCGATTGATAACTCATTTGAGTGCTTGGGGTTTTTGCATCGGTTTGACTATGTTGGTGGTTGTGGAGCCTAACATCAAAACACTGCAAATACAGCGTTTGCGCAAAAAGCTATCGATATCTTTTAATATGAAATCATTTCCCTTTTCGTGAAAGTGTCATTTCTTTTTAAACAATGTTTTGAATCAATTAAAATAACATTTTAAAAGAAAAGAAAGATTAAAGAATAAAACACAAATAACAGAATATAATATGATAACACATCCTTCGCCCTGTTGCAGTGATTTAAATCCATAATCTTTAAAAAAAAAAACTTAAACAGTGAAGTAAGTTTTTGGATCAATGCCAAGCTAGGCTAAATCAAAATGACTAGTGTCACGCTAACAAATTATATTTGATTGGAAAACATTTGCTGATCAGAATGCTTTTTGGTTTAACACAAAAACACGATTTTTAAATGGAAAATACAACCGTGGTCTAAAATGTTTCTGGTGTTAGGAAAGTTTTAAATCATACTAATGTGAAGTACTGGTATACCCTACGTATTGTAAAATGATATACTGCAAGTTAATATCAAGTAAAATACCCACTAATTACACTTACTTTAAGTCATTAATATCAAGTAAAATACAAACTAATTACACTTACTTTAAGTCATTAATATCAAGTAAAATACCACTAATTACACTTACTTTAAGTCATTAATATCAAGTAAAATACCACTAATTACACTTACTTTAAGTCATTAATATCAAGTAAAATACACACTAATTACACTTACTTTAAATCATTTAGCGAGGCTGAGAACACTCATGGCCTATTACGTTTATAACTACAACACTTACAAAAATGTTCTAAACTCCTATAATACTAATCAATATATATAAATGTACCAGGGCCCTTGCATGGGTTTAGGTGGAGCCCAGGGGCCCTGGAATTGGTTTAGGTGGAGCCCAGGGGCCCTGGTAAGCGTTTTGGGTCCTGGTATGGTTTGAGGTAGAGCGGAGGGGCCTTGGTAGGAGTTATGGGCCCTGGTACTGGTTATGGGCCCTGGTATCGGTAAAGGTAGATCCCAGGGGCCCTAGTATTGGCTGAGCCGAGGGGCCCTGGTATGGGTTGAGATAGATCCCAGGGGCCCTGGTATGGGTTATGGGCCCTGGTATGGGTTGAGGTGGAGCCGAGTGGCCCTGGTACGCCCTATATGCCTTCTAATGCTTCTTAGTAGGAAAGTAATCTGATTACTTTACTATGGTTCAGTAATCCAGAAATTACCTTTTACAAACATGGTCAGGTAACTTGTATGACAGGTTACATAAAAAAAGTAACTCTAACCCTGCTGGTGAAGACAGCAAAGCACATTGTGCAACATGTTTTATATGAATGAAACTAACCTTAATAGACAAAGGTACCAATTAAAGGTATAGTCGTGTTCATTTCACAACTAGTTTTGACTATTCACGACTGTGCTATGAAGACCCGAATACACTTGTCATATTTAATAGATATTTAGCTATGAAGAGCAGAATACACAAGTCATATTTAATAGATATTTAGCTATGAAGACCAGAATACACATGTCATATTTAATAGATATTTACCTAGGACAGCCAGAATACACAAGTCATATTTAATAGATATTTAGCTATGAAGACCAGAATACACATGTCATATTTAATAGATATTTACCTAAGACGGCCAGAATACACATGTCATATGTAATAGATATTTACCTAGGACTGCCAGAATACACATGTCATATTTTATAAATATTTACCTATGAAGGACTGATTACATGTCATATTTAATAGATATTTACTTATAAAGGCCAGAATGCACATGTCATATTTAATAGATATTTACCTCAGAAAGCCAGAATGCACATCATAACATTTGATAACAAGCAAATTATTTATTTAAAAACATATTATAATGTTTATTTTATTAGTAGCCTTCAGAAAGATAGAAGAAAATTTAAAACAATGCTGTCTGACTGCATTTTTGGCTCAATGCTACATTACATTTTCTGGGATTCCCACACTTTTTAGCATTTCTAACTTTTTTCCCAAGATATACTTTCAGAAATGTTTTATGCTGGTTTGACAGTGTAGAAAAAGTGGGAAATATAGCAGACAGTATGTTTAAAATAGTAGGCTGGAATCCAGGCTGAGGGGTTCTGGAGACAGCTGCCTACTCTAGGCCAAACCTTGAAAGCAAGTCATCTCAACCCCATCACGTGAAAATAGTCATGTATTTAATTACTGATAGGACAACCTATCATACAAGGTTTTTGACATATTTTAATTAACATACATGGAGGCAAGGTTTCAAATACATTAAGGAAGATCAGGGTATAATTACATCTGTGATCCTGAAAATCTCATCAGAACAACTTGTCAATAAAGATTACTGGCAAACTAATATCCACATCAATGTTTATTTGACATTATCATGACATGCTGCAAGTTTGTAACATCAAGGACTTAATATTCATAATACATGACATGCATCCTGTCTGGAAAGATATTAATTCAGAAACATGGTTTACTGTGTCCCATTGTTTTACATTCTTCAATTTTGGTCAAATGCTTGAGCCTAACAGTCAGCTACATTATCCATACATAGATTATGTTAGATCTGGCCATTTAGCTACATTGCTTGTATGTATATAAAACATTAATCCACAATAACATAGAAATTGTTAGAGCCTAACATTCAGCTCCCCTGAACAAAAATATGAATGCAACATGCAATAATTTAAAATACTTTACTGAGTTACAGTTTCATATAAGTAAATCAAACCCTAACTTAAATTCATCAGGTTGTAGTCTATGGATTTCTGATGACTGGGAATACAGATATGTCCACAACGACACTTTCCGGCATCTTGTATTTCAAATTATTAAGCTTGGGACTTATGTTGCATTTATATTTTTATAAAGCATACATTACCTTGACATAGAAATTTTAGAGCCTTTCATTCATCAACATTACATATACAGGTAATGTAGATGAATATATATAAATATACACTCCATAACCTTTATATAGATAATAACAATTAGTTACATTAACTGTGCAAAGATGACGTTAGCTCTTAACATTCAGTTATATTATGTGTATCTATATCCACAACCACCCATCTGCATACCGTTTCTTGGATTTACATTCCACATCCATTCACATTACATTTTTGTGCTTCCACTGGTTGGTTGGTTTAGCTGTAGAGATACGCCTTCATTCAACCTCTGTCAGTTCAGGTGGTTCATTGGTTCACGTGATTCCTTTGGTTAATCCGTACATTTTTTCATTGGTTTAGGTAGAGGAGTTCAGGATTCGTGAGTCAGAGGAGTCGGAACGGTCCTCGTAGTCCTCTTCAGGAGTAAATAGGTTCTGCTTGGCACCATGGTGACACCCCTCCTCCAGCTGGGCCAGCCGGTGCTCCTCTTGGGAACGGGAAGAGGAGGAGGAGAGATGCGGAGAAGAGGAAGAGAGGAGCGGAGAAGAGGCGGAGGAGAGGAGCGGAGAGGAGGCAGAAGAGAGAAGCGGAGAGCGTTGGAAGACGCCAGCCGAGGGGGAGGTGAAGGGAGAGACATACTGGGCTGATCGGAGCTGGTACTGCTGTTGGAGGGTCATGGTGTTCCACAGTGTCACATCGTTGCAGAACTGGCTGGCCTGGGCTCCGCGGGTCAAAGAGTTCCTCAGCATCAGGGGGTAGCGTGGCGGTTGGGGGAAGGAGCCCGGGTGCATAGCTAGGGAGCCGGGTGAGGAGTCGGACGTGAAGCGTAGGGACTCAGGCACCCTGAAGGCAGAGCCCACAGACCACTTGGCGGAAGAGGCCAGTGGATGGTAGGAGCCCAAGGACAGCCCAGGGGGGTCCAGAAGGTGCCCGTTGGTGGGCAGGACCAGAGTCTCGGGGTGGGGGTCCTGGCTGTGCGGGTGGTGACCCCTGACCTCTTGGGACCGACTGGACAGAAGCACCTCGATGGCCCCCACCAGGTCCCCTCCACAACCCCGCAGAATCAGGTCCAACACCGGGGGCTTGTGGGAAGGAAAAATCTTCTTCAGAACCTCCAGGGGTGGCCGGTTGGCTCGCAGATTGAAGGGGAGGGAGATTGACCCTGACAGGCCCTCAATCACAAGGCTGTGGTCTCCTTGTTGCCCCCCTGCCACAGCCCTGTCCCCTACCCCGGGGTAACCCTTTGGGGGGCTGTCTCCCTTGGACTCTGGTTCAGCGCTGCTGATTTTGGGGTGGGCCCGGGGCAGAGGAAGGCTGGGGAGGGGCAGCGGGAGACTATAACGGCCCTCCTCGGCCTGGTTGGGGGAGTCTGGGAGGTCAGGGGTGTAGCAGGAAGGTTTGGAAACCTCAGGAGAGCTGCTAGGGTCTTGCTCCTTCTCACTGCTGCTTCCATTGTCTCCTCCAGACCGCTCTCCAGACGCCTCCTCACTGAGGTCTGGACAGAGGAGACAGAAACACACAGCTAGATTCACATTACACAGAAAGTCTGAAAAATCAACTTCAGGAAAACAATCATTGTCAGAAATGGCAGCCTACTAAAGCCAAATATATAAGGGATATTATATTGCATTTATTAACTATACATTACTGAAACATTTATTGGTAACATGTATACCAGTGGCATATACCAGTAACATATACCAGTGACATACCAGTGGCGTATACCAGTGAAATAAAGTCTAAAACAAAACCACCAACAAATTTCCAAAGTTCAATGGGATATTATCTCTACTGGTCAAGTCTGAGTAAAGCCTCGCCTCTCTCCTCGTGACCGGGGCTTAAGTCATAGCCTTCTGGTTCACCTCCTGACCGGAGCCCAGGTCCCAACCCTCTGGTTCTTCTCCTGACCGGAGCCCCGGTCCTAACCCTCTGGTTCTCCTCCTGACGGGGGTCAGATCCCAAGTCTCTGGTTCTCCTCCTGACCGGAGCCCAGGTCCAAATTCCCTGGTTCTCCTCCTGACCGGAGCCCAGGTCCTAACCCTCAGGTTCTCCTCCTGACAAGGGCTCAGATCCAAACCCTCTGGTTCTCCTCCTGACCACAGCCCAGGTCCCAACCCTCTGGTTCTCCTCCTGATGGGGCTCAGATCCCAACCCATCAGGTTCTCCTCCTAAATGGAGCTCATGTCTCTGGCTGCACAATGAGGGCTCAACCATCTAGATGAGGATTGCAACATGGAGGAATAATACAGGACCACTACAATGACTATCAACTTGCCCGCAACTCTGCAATTTATTACCTTTTTTTCTGTGCAAAGCTGTTAGTAGAAAGTGCTGAGTGTGTCTGAGTGCGAGTCATTGAAGGATCTCTCTTCCATGGTCTTTGACCACATTGTGTAAACAGATTGGCTGTTGCATGGTAACATTTCACTGAGAGTTGACCCTTTGCAGAAATGATGGCGATTGCATTCCATTCGAACTGTCCAGTTTGAAGTACTGGAATGTTTCTAATGACAGCCTTTCATCAGTCACATTCAAAGTCCTGTTGTGAAGTCAATAACAATTCCACCCTCATTCCTGATGTTTTATCTCTGTGTTCTCTTGTTCTATAAGATATTTTGCAATTCTTCAACAACATTCAAAACAATCCATTCAAAAAAATGTAAGGGGGTCCTTTACATTATTAGATACATGGTGAAAATAACATTTAAATGTACCCCGATGTGATGTTAAACATGCAATTAAACATACAATATATAGTTGTGGTTATTATATATTAGGTTTAAGAAATTAAAGTCAGAACCCATTGCACAAGTGTAACCATTTTCCAACAAGCAATTATCTGATCATAAAAAGTAACCTATACAAGCAGTATATAGGTTATAAAAGTACATTATTCATAAATATACACATACAATTTAACCATTTGTTTTAACTTTATTTCATATTTATTTTATATATATACATAAAATATAAAATGTAAGTATTTATTTTAATTTTTCAATGGAAATTAATGGTTGAACATTGTCAGGTTTTTTTATACTCTAGAGTTTGCTTCAGAATTGTTTAGTTACATAAAATATTGAAATACTCTCTATTATCAAAAATGCTGAAATTAACCTTTTACAAATCGGTTTTACAGAGGTAATTCTGTTTCTATTACTTTATTTGTCTATACATAAACTATAATCATCTAGCTTACATAGTCTGCTATATTAAAGACAGAAATATGTGAAAATTCCGACCATGGTTGACATCTAGGATAAAACACCCACCACATCCTTTAGTTGGAGTGCGTTACAATAATGTCTGTACATATTTTCAAACCAATTTACAATTTATGAGCGTTATATTAAGCTACACACAGCAGAGTCTATGATAGTCTATGATAGTAATTATGTTATATTAAGCTACATACAGCAGAGTCTATGATAGTCTATGATAGTAATTATGTTATATTAAGCTACACACAGCAGAGTCTATGATAGTCTATGATAGTAATTATGTTATATTAAGCTACACACACAGAGTCGTCTTCCCGCTTTAAGACAGGGAGGCTTGTTTATCCAATTTCTGAACTTCTATGATAGTAATTATGACAATCAATGTAGTGGGAGTATACATTTCGTAGCAGCATGCAAACTATAGACTATTATCTAGGATATTGATAACATTTTATTTTAATCAAGAATATATAATTACATACATAGATATACACATGTAAATATATATTTACATTTGTAATATAATGTATTATTATTTTATCATATTTAGATTTACATCTAGATATAAAAATACTGCGAATAGTGAATCATTAACATTGTTACAATTATTTAGAGCAATCTTCACCTTACCCTGCGTGTTCACGGTCTGTTCAGATGTCCATCGAATCTCCATATCTCCAGAACGTGACGGGGGGCCTTGGTTCCCTTCGGCGGGTCCTGGTACCGTGATGCCGGGCAGAGCTCTCAGAGACTCCGGGATGAGGCTCTCCAGACTTTCGTTGGCCTGCTGTCTGCGGAGTGCGACTTGTGCAGCCATTACCCGCTGTCTTTCGATAATAAGGATGCATTTTTCACAGGTGCAGTCCTTGAATCGACAGTACCGCTTGTGACCCTTCAGCCAAGATAGAACCCCGTGATTCCTACACCGCGCGCACTTTGGTGTCCTCTGGAGAGGCGCACGGGGCTGTGTTACCGGGCCCCCCATGTACAGGTAGGGCGAGCCGTATCCATTCATTTCTCAAACCGCCAGTAAGCCAGTCAGTCTGCCAGTCACAAACAGACTTGATACTTTCCCTCCCCAAATTGCTGGAGGCCCAAATGCATTTGATAAGGGCGTGTGCGCGCGGCCCGGGACAGACAGGCAATACTGAAGTCAAGAGATCAGGTCCAGTTGCTGTTCGTTACACGCAGTCTGTCAATCTGTCTGCATGATAGGAGAATCAACCCCTATCTCTCCTGGCGTTTGCGGGTAAAGACACATATGCAGCCGCCCCCATCTGACACGCAGTCACGGAAGCGAGTAACTAAATACTTTCTCGCGCATCACTGACACCCACTCAGCGAATCCCTGGGGAGACGAGGACCGAGAGGTTCCACCACCATAACTCTAGCGGGACAATGAAACTGTGAGACTCTTAATTAAACGTTTACATTGAACGGTTACTCGCATGGGAGAGTAAAAAGTGGAGTTAATAAATCAAAATCCGTCCTGCTAGAATGAACCTTATTTAACAAGAGCAATATGGTACCATGGTCCAGAAATTCCGTTGAGACGGTCTGTTTGCTTCGACAAAACACACAACATTGTAGCTTGACTGTATAAAAATGTCGCTGAGTAGCTTAGAGTTAGAACAATGCAGCAATTATGTTAACGGAATAGGCACATTTTATATAACTATAAATTCTGTAACCATGCATGTACATAGTTGTATACTCCATTTAGTCATATATAGATTTATTCAACAATTCTAAGACATTATATAATTACGTATGGTTATATTGGACAATGTGTTTTAAGATGAAATTGATCTGAAAGTCTCAAGTCCATATATCCGACCTCTGGATTTCACAAGTTTCCATTTCGGAGATTTTACTCTAATGGAATTCTGTGCAGTGTTTGTGTAATTATATTTAAATAATTCACACCACATGTAATAGACATTGTCTACAACCATTCCGTTCTCACCATTTAACACAATCAGGGCAATATAGACATAATTGTGTATTAAAATCCCTCTCTGTTTAGGCTGCTGATCTGATGTACCTCCTGGCCCCGTCTTACAGAGGCCGAGCATAGAAACACCACACCGGACACCCCCGTGTCGCATTTCTGGCCGTAAAAAGGTTTATTCATGCAAATAATGGGCTCCGAGGCGCGGGACTCTGTGAACGGAGGCCCCGGTACACTCACCGCATGGAGCCAGTCTCGAGGGCTATTAAGATTTTAATTAGAACTACAAGGAGAGAGAAGAGAACCTCAAGGAGACGGATAGAGGAGAACGAGTGGGAGGAGAGATAGGTTGCGAGTATGGATGCATAAAAAAGTTATTAAGGTTTTCGGAATACATAATCGCAAGTAATAAGTAAAAATACATACAAAATATGTATGCTTTCCTCGAAGTGTGAAAAAGCGCTTGACATTAACATTTGCTAATGAAAGAGCATTGGCTATACGTCACAGGTCGTTAAGTGAATTTAAATGTTCGTTCAAAATAGGTCTATTAAAACAATTATTGCAATAGCCTCAATTTGGGTTAGTTTTTTTCCAACAAACAATTATTACTCTTATTTATAGAAGTTATTTAGATTGTATGAATGTAAAAATAAGCTAATTGACAGGTCTACACACAATAGTTATAGCAATAGGCTGGAATCACATATCCAATATTTAATAAAATAACTTATCCTAAATAAATACAATAATATTTCGATTGAGTTCTTTCAATGTTATTTCAAATGTAATGATAATGACGTAAAAACACGCTGGCAATAACAGTTGACATCCTGATTTGAATGTAACATTTTAAATGTAGTTACATTTAAAATGTAACTTTTAAATTAAAGTTTAACATCTGTCAAACCTTTTATAAATAAATTGATCAATAAATCAAGTTGAGTTTACCAAACGAGATAGAATAATGTCATACTGTTTACCAGGTATTAAGCAAAATCGGAACACTAAGAGGCCTACATAATAATTAATTGCATTATCTGCAAGCAATCAAAACACACCGATTTAACCAATTCACATGTTTTTGCAAAACAGTATTTTGGACAAAATCACGACCAAAATATTGTTGTATAGTCGATGGACTAAAGGACTAAACAAAAAAGCAAAATCATGTTCAATGAAGAACTTTATTGAAATTGACATGTTTTGTCCTAGACTAGGCTTAATATGTCTGCGAATCCGTTAACAACCTGCAGCATATATTGAGAACATATAGAATATTCTATTACATTAATCACAATAATTTAGAGCATTTCTAGCAATAAACGAATAAATTATTTAAAAAATAGACAAGCCTATGTTCATACTCGTAAGATTTCAAGTTGGTCTATTGTCTCTTTTGGCTCGTTTATAGAAATTTAAGTTAACATATAGATACTTTTTTAACCACGTAAGTTCAGGAAATTAAAATAGAGAATGCCGATGCCTTAATAAATAAGTGTACAGGTGAACTATGGAAGTCAGGTGTGAGTTAAGGGTTATCCAACCAAAACCACATGTTTTAAATGTAAATGTATTTTAAATGTAAACATAGATTAATTGTCGGTTTGCCGGGATCAGCAAAAACATTCCAGCATAATAACAATTTTGAAACCTACCCAAAAGCCTTGGAAAGTAACAACATTTTGCATGAAAATAGCAGATTTGGGAGTGAGGGAAACGCTCCAACTGCTTTGCTTAATGGTATTTGGAGGAACAAAGTAAATTAACCAGGCAGCCATTGTGTAGTTTTGTTAGCTGGATGTAGCTAATCCTGACCTTCCCTTGAAGTGGTGCTGACAAGCTGGACATATGAATGGACAGATGCCCAGCCATCACTCACCCATTGCTCCCTCCCTCACTAATAGCACCTCCCCCTGTCACTGCACTCCTCCCATCTTAAGTCACAACTGAGTAAATGTTGGAGGCAGTGGGATTACATTAAATTGGAAAACGTATCTCTGTGATAACCACCTGGGTCAGGACTAGAGGGGAAACAGCTGACTGAATACAGACTGCACCCAGTCAAACCTGCTCTGTTAGACTAAAAACAGATTGCACCCAGTCAGAACATCATTATTCTGACAGGAAATTAGAGTTGAGGACAGGAAGAAGACTGGATGGTTGATAATCTAGTTGTTCTCACCAAGGTCCAGGATCGTTGTGAATCTAGTGGTTTTCACCAAGGTCCAGGATGGTTTAGGAATTCGTTTTTCTCACCAAGGTTCAGGATGGTTGATAATCTAGTTGTTCTCACCAAGGTCCAGGATCGTTGTGAATCTAGTGGTTTTCACCAAGGTCCAGGATGGTTTAGGAATTCGTTTTTTCTCACCAAGGTTCAGGATGGTTGATAATCTAGTTGTTCTCACCAAGGTCCAGGATCGTTGTGAATCTAGTGGTTTTCACCAAGGTCCAGGATGGTTTAGGAATTCGTTTTTCTCACCAAGGTCCATGATCGTTGATAATCTAGTTGTTCTCCCCAAGGTCCAGATGGGTAGAGGATTTAGTTGTTCTCACTAAGGTCCAGGATGGTTGAGAATCTAGTTGTTCTCACCAAGGTCCAGTATATACTATTCTGATATTTAAATAATCATTTAATATTCCAGTATGTTTAGTGGATCTCTCCATATAAACAAAAAGCCATAATAGATCCTCCAGCCGTCTGGACCTTGGTGAAAACAACTAGATCCTCCACACTTCTCGACCATAGGGTATAGTTGTTTTATGCACAGTACAGACTATTATTCATGCATGAATATTATAGGCTATTTTCAATGTCTGCAAAATGCCAACCTCAGCAATCTGAAAACAGACAAAGTTCTCTGTTTAATGAGACTTAAATGAGCCTGACAGGACTTGACGTGTAATGCTCATAATATTCATATAACTTAATATTCAGTACTCATAATAATCCTATAATTTAATATTCAGTACTCATAATAAACATATAATATTAATTGGTCTAAGAGCAGCACATCAGACAAACAGAGAGACAGCAGACATGCCATCCCCGTAGCGATGTTTTATTAGCACCACTATAATCACGCAGTAATCACCAATTCACATTTAAACCAGATCAGCTAAACCTAGAGCCGGTTAATAAGGAACAGATGAAAACCTGGGACGCTCCATTTGCCCTTGGTGGACTGGAGGGAGAAAGGACAGGGGGAGGAGGAGATGGATGGAAAACAAGAGCTGGAGAGCAGTTTCCCAACTCCGGTACCCATAAAAGAGCAGTTTCCCAACACCGGTACCCATAAAAGAGCAGTTTCCCAACACCGGTACCCATAAAAGAGCAGTTTCCCAACTCCGGTACCCCTACTAGTACACACTTTGTTTTATACAGGTTCTCTACTGTTTCAACCAATCATCAAGCCCTTGATGGTTTGAATCAAATGTGTCCATTTCGAAAACCAAATATGCATATGGTTGGACTACAGGAGAACAGTAGATGGAAAACACTGGGGTAATGTTGGGCTACATGATGACTGGTTTTAGACAACACTGTGGTGATGTTGGGCTATAGGTGGGCTGTAGATGGAAAAAACTGGGGAAATGTTGGGCTACAGGATGACTGGAGATGAACAACATGGATGGAGTACACTGGTGTAATGTTGTGGTGTGGGAGGACTGGAGATGGACAACGTTGTGGAAATGAAAGAGGGGTCAGGAGGGGAGAGGCTGGATGAGATAGAGGGAGGAGTGGGCAGAGGAGGAGTGTGCAGAATGGTAGATGAAAGATAGAGATGAGAGGAAAATAGATAGAGAGGGGTGGAAGAGATTGAGGGAGGAAATAAGGTGGAACCTCTCTCTTCTCTGGATGGTATCCTAGGCGCAGCCAAGGACCAGGTCTGGCATATTGATGCCCAACTGACGCCTGGGAACAAAGAACTGGTGGACAAGACTAACGACCTGGGTTAGGGTTAGGGTTAGACCCTAAGACCAACTTGGAAGTGATTGAAATTCCAGAGAAGTTGGAAGGCAGGGACCTGGTAGGATTCCACTGAAGTGTTGGGTAACGCTCTTGTTCCTGGACAGGGAAACTGGACAGGGCTCATCGCATAGGCCCTCCTCCAGTGGGTGGAGGCAACATCACTAGGCCCAGGGGGTTTAAGATTAGAATATATCATTTCCAGGAAAAGGAGCAGATTCTCCAAAGGCAAAACCGAGAATACAGTAGGACTTGGTGTTTTTTTTCTTTCTTTGACCATCGGAACCACCTCGTTTGCCCTGACGCCATCTCCTGTATAAGGGCCGAGGATGGAACAACCTTGACCATCGGAACCACCTCGTTTGCACTGACGCCATCTCCTGTATAAGGGCCGAGGATGGAACAACCTTGACCATCGGAACAAGCTTGTTTGCCCTGACGCCATCTCCTGTATAAGGGACGAGGATGGAACAACCTTGACCATCAGAACAAGCTTGTTTGCCCTGACGCCACATCCTGTATAAGGGACGAGGATGCGTAATGGCTGCTGTTGCACTCACATGCTACATATTATGAGCATGGTGACTCCTTAACATGTTTCTATTCCTCCCTATACATGTTGAGTTCAACACCGTGGCTGACCTTGATTCCCCTCTCAGCCTTGAAGAGGTTATGCAGTCTATTAAGTCAATAGAGGGTAATATAGCTCCAGGGTGTCTTGATAGGTTTTCTGTAGAGTTCTTTATGAAATGTAAAGTTAGCACCCCTGCTATTGTCTATGTGGAATGAGTCACTGGTATGTGGCTCATTGACACTGTCTCTTACCGTCAATTATGCCTATTTTTAAGAAGGGAAAGATCCTATTTCTTGCTCTTCATTCAGGCCTCCAAAACCCCTTAAATGTGGATGTAAAGGTGCTGGCTAATGTTATAGCAAAACAACTGGAGGTAGTCCTGCCTGCAATCATATCATAGGAACAGACTGGCTTTATAATGGGTAGACATTCGATATTATTTAATCCAAACAATTCCTAAGGTGGTCTCTCGATATGCAGGCAAGGCATTTGACAGAATTTAATGGGAATAACTTTTTGCTGTTCTTAAAAAGTTAGGGTTTGGGGACAAATTTGCCTCATGTGTCCATCTCTCCTATTATTCTGCCCATGATGGTGGGACCAGACCGGGTGGCCCTCTCTCCCCCTTGTTATTTGCCCTCTATATTGAGACCCTTTTGAAAGCTCTACATAGGGGTGGGCGATCTTTCCCAAAAATCAGATCACGATCGTATAACACATAATCACGATCCACGATTTGAATCACAATCTTCCCAATTTTGAGATGTACAATAGGGAATATCCAGACTGGAAAAGCCTATGGATTGATCTATTTGTACAGCTTCAAACACAATATTAAATTAAAGAATCAGTTGTCAAAATGGTCATTGAATGGTCTGAGTTTAACTTAAAAAAAAATATTGAAAAAGTTTAAGTCAGCATTCAATAGATACACATTAAATAACACTCAATCTTGAAGTACTTGTAGTAATACAATATAAACAACAAAGGTGTGAATTTCAATTTCTGAAAAATAAACATTCCCATATTCTTTTAAATGCCATGTTTTTCACAGATGTCAATGGCTCGATATCCTTAGTTAAAAAGAATGTGACCTCCTCTGTCACCTCTTCTAACTTAGTAGAATGTGACCTCCATCGTCACCTTTTAACTTAGTAGAATGTGACCTCCTCCGTCACCTCTTTAAACTTAGTAGAATGTGACCTCCCTCTGTCACCTCTTCTAACTTAGTAGAATGTGACCTCCATCGTCACCTTTTAACTTAGTAGAATGTGACCTCCTCCGTCACCTCTTTAAACTTAGTAGAATGTGACCTCCTCTGTCACCTCTTTAAACTTAGTAGAATGTGACCTCCTCCGTCACCTCTTTAAACTTAGTAGAATGTGACCTCCCTCGTCACCTTTTAACTTAGTAGAATGTGACCTCCTCCGTCACCTCTTTAAACTTAGTAGAATATGACCTCCTCCGTCACCTCTTTTAACTTAGTAGAATGTGACCGCCGCCATCTCCTCTTTTATTTGTTTGCTGCTTTAGTCATACTTTTCTGCTGCTCTAATGTGTTGGTTAGTGATAACTGTGTCGGTTAGTGATAACTGTTTCGGTTATTAATAACTGTGTGGGTTAGGGAAAAATTTGTCGGTTAGTGATAACTGTGTCGATTAGTGATAACTGTCTTTTAGCGATAACTGTGTTGGTTAGTGATAACTGTGTCGATTAGTGATAACGGTTGATTAGTGATAACTGTGTTTGTTAGTAATAAGTGTGTCGGTTAGTGACAACTGTGTCTTTTAGTGATAACGGCGTTGGTTATTGATAACTGTGTCGGTTAGTGATAACTGTGTCTTTTAGTGATTACTATGTTGATTAGTGATAACTGTGTCGTTTAGTGATAACTGTGTCGGTTAGTGATAACTGTGTCGGTTAGTGATAACTGTGTCTTTTAGTGATTACTGTGTCGATTAGTGATAACTGTGTCGGTTAGTGATAACTGTGTCAGGTAGTGATAACTGTGTCGATTAGTGATAACTGTGTCGGTTAGTGATAACTGTGTCTTTTAGTGATTACTATGTTGATTAGTGATAACCGTGTCTTTTAGTGATAACGGTGTCGTTTAGTGATAACTGTGTCGGTTAGTGATAACTGGGTCTTTTAGTGATTACTGTGTCGATTAGTGATAACTGTGTCGGTTAGTGATAACTGTGTCGATTAGTGATAACTGTGTCGATTAGTGATAACTGTGTCTTTTATTGATAACTGTGTCGGTTAGTGATAAGTGTGTGAGTGGGGATCCGCGGACCAGAGTGAAACTTACTCGGCATGTTCCTTCAAATGCTTTTCGGGGGTTAAAAAGATTGTATTACCTCCGGAAGAGCCCAACAAAACTTACGGATAACTTTTCTCTGAGAAATGTCTGACCAAACCACTGCCACAACTGACTGTGCATAGCCAAACCACTGCCACGACTGACTGTGCATAGCCAAACCACTGCCACAACTGACTGTGCATAGCCAAACCACTGCCTCAACTGACTGTGCATAGCCAAACCACTGCCACGACTGACTGTGCATAGCCAAACCACTGCCACGACTGCCGTTGAATCTATTTTCGGCACCAGCTCGTCACGCTGCTGGTTCATGTTGATTTCTTTTCGTAAAACGTCTACATGCATGATAGAGACCCGTGGGATAATTTGGCCAATCAGCACAGCCATCTAGTAGGCAGTCATTGTTGTTGTTTTAACATTATTATAGGACATAAAAGCCTGCGACCTCTACGATTCGCTTGAAAAGCAGATTGTGGACTCTTCAAGCTCGTTCGCGATATAAAACCGTCAGATTGTCCACCCCTCGCTCTACGTGTGTCTTCCGTTTTCCAGGGTATCACAGAAGAGGGGGTTGAACACAGGTTGTTATGAGATGGTGATGATTGCATTCTCCAGAAACCTCATGGTGCCACCTTGAGGCGTGGTCCTGAATTTCTACAGCTGTTCTTTGCCGGCCCCCCCTCTCGCTGTAGTGGCAATCTTTTGGTACTTTCCACATTTAATATCTAGTATCAGTTGCGGCGTCATTTAAAGTGTTTCTCTACTCGAGTTTGGGCCCTATTAATAAGAACAAAAACTCCTTGTCCTTTAAGGGCACTGCTTTCTGTCCGTAAAGGACACTGCTTTCTGTCTCTATTGGACACTGCTTTTATCTCTAAAGGACACTGCTTTCTGGCTTCCCCGATAGTATCGGATAGTAGATTGGGTTGACTACCTTGACAAAAGAGACTAACCTCTCTGATCTATTTGGTTCTTCTGTCATTGGACAAGAAGTCGACTAATAAAGCTGAATCTGCCAGGGAGCTGGAGATGGGCAAGGGATCCCCACAGGAGTTTTAATAAAGCTGAATCTGCCAGGGAGCTGGAGATGGGCAGGGGATCCCCACAGGAGTTTTAATAAAGCTGAATCTGCCAGGGAGCTGGAGATGGGCAGGGGATCCCCACAGGAGTTTTAATAAAGCTGAATCTGTCAGGGAGATGGGCAGGGGATCCCCACAGGAGTTTTAATAAAGCTGAATCTGCCAGGGAGATGGGCAGGGGATCCCCACAGGAGTTTTAATAAAGCTGAATCTGCCAGGGAGATGGGCAGGGGATCCCCACAGGAGTTTTGGGATGATCTTGGCCTTATACAATTTAAGGTTGTGCATAGAGCTAATTTTTCCAGGTTGAGGCCATCTGAAATCTACCCAAATGTGAACAATGAATGTGATAGATGGTCGGTCATCTTGCTCATATGTTTGCCCAGTTCTCTGCCCTTAACAACTATTGGGAATCCATTTTCCAAATGTTGTCAGAAGGGCTGGATGTAAACCTGCAGCCATGGAGGTTCACACCTGTAGCTGTTTTTTAGATTTCGGAAGTACTGTCCACGTTGCCCCAATCCAAGAGGACATAATTGCATTCGCTTCCCTGATTGGCTCGACGTCTGGTTCCCCCCTTGGATTCCCAATGCCTTGGTGATGCTTTTTTATGTCTTGTTGTCATTCAGGGGCTCCAAGTTTGTCTGTGTGTGTAAATGTCGTCCTTTTATTGATTATTTTCATTCATTGCAGAGGCTCCCCCTATGATGCTGTAATAAAAATTTTTATAATTATTACTATTTTCTATTATTTTTCACGTTTTTCTTTTTATCTGTGTAGCTTTAGTGTCTTGTAAAAATACAAAATAAAAAAACGAACAGACTGCAGCTTTAAATGTCCACACAGTACAATATAAAACAAATACAGTGGTCCGTTTCCTGTCTCCTCCAACCCAAAGCTGTGCTATTCCAGCTGAGTACCCAGTAAACTTCCCATGTGCCCTGTCGAGCGCCACCATAACTCTGCGCCTGGCGAGCTGAGAAGGTTTTATTTGATCTACCACAGCGTATCAACGGCGGTGGGCATGATGGATGGTCCTAGCAGCAGCTCAAGGAAAACCAATCCTCTGACACTTTCTCCCCTGACATCAGTGACGTGTCCTGGCCTGGGCGCAGTGACGTGTCCTGGTATTGGGGGCCTGGGCGCAGTGACGTGTCCTGGTATTGGGGGCCTGGGCGCAGTGACGTGTCCTGGTATTGGGGGTCTGGGTGCAGTGACGTGTCCTGGTATTGTATTGGGGGTCTGGGTGCAGTGACGTGTCCTGGTATTG
>JACXGK010006646.1:0-16775 GCA_016801125.1 Novumbra hubbsi
TGGTCTGGTCTGTGTGGTTCAGGACTGGTCTGGTCTGTGTGGTTCAGAACTGGTCTGTGCTGTGTGGTTCAGAACTGGTCTGTGCTGTGTGGTTCAGGACTGGTCTGGTCTGTGTGGTTTAGGACTGGTCTGTGCTGTGTGGTTTAGGTCTGGTCTGTGTGGTTCAGGGCTGGTCTGTGCTGTGTGGTTCAGGACTGGTCTGTGCGGTTCAGGACTGGTCTGGTCTGTGTGGTTCAGGACTGGTCTGTGCTGTGTGGTTCAGAACTGGTCTGTGCTGTGTGGTTCAGGACTGGTCTGGTCTGTGTGGTTCAGGACTGGTCTGTGCTGTGTGGTTCAGGACTGGTCTGTGCTGTGTGGTTCAGGACTGGTCTGTGCTGTGTGGTTTAGGTCTGGTCTGTGTGGTTCAGGACTGGTCTGGTCTGTGCGGTTCAGGACTGGTCTGGTCTGTGCGGTTTAGGACTGGTCTGTGCTGTGTGGTTTAGGTCTGGTCTGTGTGGTTCAGGACTGGTCTGGTCTGTGTGGTTCAGGGCTGGTCTGTGCTGTATGGTTTAGGTCTGGTCTGTGTGGTTCAGGACTGGTTTGCTCTGGGAAAGACAAACATCCAAAGCTGTTTACTTACACCCCCATTGATCTTTCCGCATTTTAGTGCCTCAGAAGGTTTGGTCAGAACAGGACAGAACCAGTCGTACAGATTACAGCGTTAGTATATAGTCCAGTCTACTCTCTCGTAGAGTCTTAAATTTCCCAACAATCTATACACATTAATTACCCAAATACGCATTTATTGATATTAATTACCCAAATGCATATTTATAAATATTAATTAAGCAAATACACATCTATTCACATTAATTACCTAAGTACACATCTAAAGATTATTAATTATCCAAATGCACATTTATAAATATTAATTACCCAAATGCACATCTAAAGACATTCTGATCACAAATCTGGATTTTGTTAACAGGACAGGAACTCCAAATACTACAACTACAGTCTCTCTGTAAATGGCAAAGTCCAGAGACATGGAGGGATCTACAACCAAGACTATTTGACAGATGTCCTGGTAAGAGCTCAAGAATATACTGCTCTTCTGGAAACCACTAATTATTTATAGGACTCTGACTTGCTTTCTTTCCCAGGCCAACATGTCTCTAGATTTCCTCCAGTACAAGTCAAACTACCGTCCGTTCTACATGATGATTTCCACTCCGGCCCCCCATGCACCCTGGACCCCCGCCCCACAGTACCAGGACCGCTTCAAGGACGTCAAGGCTCCCCGAGAACCCAACTTCAACGTCCATGGAAAAGTAAGCTCCAAAACATGTAAATCAGTGATATGTGGCTTACCTGTGAATCTACCTCTGAAAGCCGTGTTGAAAATGCAACGTCCAATACAAATGCTAGTGTTGTACAATCTAAGACATAGACATTTAAAGTGATTGGCTAGTGGGCAGTTCTCCAAGACAAGAATGGCAATTTGTTTTTTGGAGGCATGGCTAACCTCTACCACCCCCACCCCCGCAACCCAGGATAAACACTGGTTGATCAGACAGGCCAAGAGTCCCATGACCAACTCTTCCATCCACTTCCTGGATGAAACCTTCAGACAACGGTCAGCCGTCTTCTCTATTAATTTACCTGTTGGTCCCTCAGCTGTCAGTCTTGTCTCACTGTTGTCTTCCGGTCCAATAGCTGGCGCACCCTGTTGTCAGTAGATGACCTGGTGGAAAAGGTTGTTAAGAGGCTAGAGGTCAGAGGTGAACTAGAAAACACATACATCATCTTCACCTCTGACAATGGATACCACGCAGGTACGTACACTCACACTGGTTTGTACGCTCACACTGGTACGTACGCTCACACTGGTACGTACGCTCACACTGGTACGTACGCTCACACTGGTAGGTACGCTCACACTGGTTCGTACGCTCACACTGGTACGTACGCTCACACTGGTACGTACACTCACACTGGTACGTACACTCACACTGAACAGTATTTCAAGTATTTCATACAGTGCCGATTTTGCAGGTTTTCCTACTTACAAAGCATGTAGAGGTCTGTAATTTTTATCATAGGTACACTTCAACTGTGAGAGACGGAATCTAAAAAAAAATCCAGAAAATAACATTGTATGATTTTTAAGTAATTAATTTTCAGTTTATTGCATGACATACGTATTTGATACATCAGGAAAAACAGAACTTAATATTTGGTACAGAAACCTTTGTTTGCAATTAAAGAGATCATACATTTCCTGTAGTTCTTGACCAGGTTTGCACACACTGCAGCAGGGATTTTGGCCCACTCCTCCATACAGACCTTTTCCAGATCCTTCAGGTTTCGGGGCTGTCGCTTGGCAATACAGACGTTCAGCTCCCTCCAAAGATTTTCTATTGGGTTCAGGTCTGGAGACTGTCTAGGCCACGCCAGGACCTTGAGATGCTTCTTACGGAGCCACTCCTTAGTTGTCCTGGCTGTGTGTTTTGGGTCGTTGTCATGCTGGAAGACCCAGCCACGACCCATTTTCAATGCTCTTACTGAGGGAAGGAGGTTGTTGGCCAAGATCTCGCGATACATGGCCCCATCCATCCTCCCCTCAATGCGGTGCAGTCGTCCTGTCCCTTTTTAGAAAAGCATCCCCAAAGAATGATGTTTCCACCTCCATGCTTCACGGTTGGGATGGTTTTCATGGGGTTGTGCTCATCCTTCTTCTTCCGCCAAACACAGCGAGTGGAGTTTAGACCAAAAAGCTATATTTTTGTCTCATCAGACCACATGACCTTCTCCCATTCCTCCTCTGGATCATCCAGATGTTCATTATCAAACTTCAGACGGGCCTGGACACGCGCTGTCTTGAGCAGGGGGACCTTGCATGCGCTGCAGGATTTTTATCCATGACGGCGGTGTGTTACTAATGGTTTTCTTTGAGACTGTGGTCCCAGCTCTTTTCAGGTCATTGACCAGGTCCTGCTGTGTAGTTCTGGGCTGATCCCTCACCTTCCTCATGATCATTGATGCCCCACAAGGTGAGATTTTGCATGGAGCCTCAGATGGGGGTAATTGACTGTCATCTTGAACTTCTTCCATTTTCTAATAATGGCACCAACAGTTGTTGCCTTCTCACCAAGCTGCTTGCCTATTGTCCTGTAGCCCATCCCAGCCTTGTGCAGGTCTACAATTTTATCCCTGATGTCTTTACACAGCTCTCTGGTCTTGGCCATTGTGGAGAGGTTGGAGTCTGTTTGATTGAGTGTGTGGACAGGTGTCTTTTCTACAGGTAACGAGTTCAAACGGGTGCAGTTAATACAGGTAATGAGTGGACAACAGGAGGGCTTCTTAGAGAAAACCTAACAGGTCTGTGAGAGCCGTAATTCTTACTGGTTGGTAGGTGATCAAATGCTTATGTCATGCAATAAAATGCGAATGAATTACAAAAAAAATCATACAATGAGATTTTTGTTTTAGATTCTGTCACTCACAGTTGAAGTGTATCTATGATAAAAATTACAGACCTTTACATGCTTTGTAAGTAGCAAAAACTGCAAAATCGGCAGTGTATCAAATACTTGTTCTCCACACTGTATATAGTTCAAAGGATTTTTTTTAACAATTCTTTACTTCAACAACAATACAATAAGACACATTTATAACAGTCACCATTCTTAATTTTTCTGCATTGAATTACAGGTCACACTTTGTTAGCTAGCGGTTAGCAGATGTTTGCTAGCTAGCTACAGTTGCATCAACCAGTGTTTGCAGCTGTTTGAATTTGAATCAATGAGAAGCTTGCAATGCAATGTATGTAGTGTTCCTTAGCTGGCAAGGTGGCTGTGTTTGTCTACTGTCTGAAAGGCACTCGATGCGCATGGCTAACGTGAGGTTAATGCAGTCAGTTTGTTTTATACTGGGTGGGTTCGCACAGATCAGCTGAATTTGCAGAGCTATAGTAGTTAGCAAACCGATGGTGCAAACAAAAACAGTCTTGCAGCACTACTTCTGGTGTCCCCCACGTAGATTGAGAGAATTTCATATAATGGGCCCTCCAATGTTGATATCAGATTCTCGCCCCTGCTCACGCTCACACACACACACAACACACTGCACTCACAAACACACCATGACCCTCCCTTTCCCCAGGTCAATTTTCACTGCCCCTGGATAAGAGACAGCTGTATGAATTTGACATCAGAGTTCCACTCCTGGTCCGAGGGCCCAACATCAAGCCTAACCAGACCAGTGGGCTGGCGGTCCAGAACGTGGACCTGGGTCCAACCATACTAGACATGGCCGGATATAATGTCAACAAGACCTCAATGGATGGCATGTCCTTCCTGCCTGTACTGGTGAGAGCATAAATACCCTACTGAGGGAGGGAGTGGGAGGCCGCCAGTGAAGGGGTTAATCTGTGTTCTTCACCAGGACGGGTCAGTGAACAGTTCTACATGGAGGACAGACTTTCTGGTTCAATATGAGGGTGAAGGGTCTGATGTGTCTGACCCCGCCTGCCCACTGCTGGGTCCTGGTGTGTCAGAATGTTTCCCAGACTGTGTGTGTGAGGACTCCTTTAACAACACCTATGCCTGTGTTCGCACCATCGCCCCCTCTGCCAACCTGCAGTACTGCGAGTTTGATGACAGTGAGGTAACTGAGTGCTAAGTTCTTAAGACATGTTGATTACTTTACCGTAAATAAATAACTAACCGACCTGACATCTAATGTCTGTCTAGGTGTTTGTGGAGGTGTACAACATCACGGCTGACCAGTACCAGCTCCGAAACCTGGCTAAGACTATTGACCAGGAGGTTCTGGAGCAGATGAACCACCGACTGATGATGCTTCAGTCTTGCTCTGGACAATCCTGCCGAACCCCTGGGGTCTACGACGAACGGTGCACACACACACCCTTTCACACACACACACCCTTTCACACTGCCCAGCCCTAACCCCACCTTCCTCTGCAGGTATAGGTTTGATCCCAGTCTGATGTTTCGCAGCAATAGACTCCGGCATCACCTGAAGTAAGGAAGAGGAGAGTTATGTTGTGGAGACTCCTGCACCTTAAAGCCTTCTGGACACACCACTGTTAGTGAGTGTATACGCGCACACACGCGTATACGTACGGAAGCAAAAATTTATTTAAACTCATGAGTTGATTTGACGAGTCAACAAATCACATGACGATGATCCGTTACTGACAATCAGAGGTTTGTCATTGTGAATGAGTTGTTCAATACTTACTAATATATTGTTGTGGTCTCTTTTACATATTTGTAGATAGTACACACACTTTAACATGTCATATACATTACACACATTCTCAGATTACTTGCATATCATATACATTGTATACACACATTATACACTGCAGAACTTGGTTGTGTAGAATCTCGCTGTGGTAACACCATTCTAGTCAGCAGGAGGTGGTTGTATTAGGTTGGTTCACTGGGTTTTTAATGAATTCCTTTCGGACAAATAAATTCACCAGACATGATGCCGCTTGTCTATCTAATTAGGGAAGTAGTTCCTTTATAATGAAGGCTGTTCTCTACTAAAGTTTGAGGATACCGGGTTTACTGGGTTGTGTGAGTATCGGGCCTTCTGTGTGCTGTCAGCATTGAGAGGCCAGGGGTGGAACATTGTGTTTTGCTTTCAAATTCGTTTTGTGTTGATTACAACTCAGCTAGCTAACTTCAGTGTATTATTAGAACTCTGCTAGCTAACTCCAGTGTAGTATTAGAACTCAGCTAGCTACCTACAGGGTGCATTTAGAAAAAGCGGTTTTGTCTCACTTGAATCTTCTCTACACACTAAGTCCACCACTACGGGAGCATATGCGCCCACAAATCTAATTTGTCCATTTTCTTAGGGGGACTCACACCTTTTAGTCAGTCAGTGGACATCCTGTTTCCCACCTCATTGATGCACTTTCTAATCTCTCAATTGTTCCCTGTTTTTGCAATTTTATTTTCATAGTAGTTTTTGTTCAGAGTTTTTTTTCTGCCTTGCGTTCTTATCTATTAAACGTATTCTGAAATCAGTGATTGGTCCTTGGTGTCCCTTTTAAGCAAGGATGTGTGTAGGTGAAAACATTGTTGACCCCTCTGGAAAAAAAAACATGTATAAACAAGATCCCTTCTCTGGGCCTGAGCTGTTTTACGATGGACTGTTCGGAGTGCATAACTGTCCTGTGGTCTGACGTATCAAATAAGCTTGGGAATCACGGACCTTGCATGCTCCAGAAAAGAGAAAGAAAAGAGGGCCCATCCGGCTTCTTATCAGCACACAGTTCAAAAGCCAGCATCCATGATGGTATGGGGGTGCAATAGTGCACATGCCATGGCTTGCACATCTGTAAAGGCACCATTAATGCTGAATAACATCTACAGGTTTTGGAACAACATATACTGCCATCTAGATGTCTTTTTCAAGGGAAGGGAGAGAGGACATCCTCTTGGAGAGAGGACATGCCAGTGGAGTAAGAAAATCCATCAGGAAAAAAAAAACAAGTGTAGTTTGTCAATCCAGTGCCTTGCATTCACCTTCACAGCCCTGGGTGAGACAATAATTCATCAACGACTACTAAATAGATGCGTCTACAGGGTTGAGACTGTCAGGACCTCTCACATTTGTCTTGAGAATAATAGAGCACTATGGGAAAAAGCCCTTCCTCCAGCTGTTGGTTTTAACATTTTGGTAACAGTAAGGAGGCCTGTTTCTTGTGATTTGAGCAGATGTGTATGTATGTATGTCTGGACCTACTCAGTGAGACAAGTAGGATCATGTAGGTTAGCAGTAAACCCTTCAAATCAGCTCTAGAGTTGCCAGCCTGTCTTGAACAAGATGTAAAAAAAATTCTGTGTCCAGATCGGAGTCCAGAATAACAGAGCTTAAAATTTGTATTCAAGTGTGAACACAGAATTCTGGGGTAACCGATTTTGGTGATTTGCCATGTTTTTATTGACATACAGTTGTGTTTTCTGCATAGCTGTGACAACTGACATTGGCTTTCCAATACCAATGTCAATACAAAACCCGGCCAGACAGTAAGTGTGTAAGGGAAGTGTGGAACTTGATAAACAAGGAATATAAAATACTGTGATTTCAGTATATTAGTGCATAAAACGTGCATAAAACGCTATAAAAAGTGAAACATTATTAGCGGTTACAACCCTTCCATCAGACAGGACTCCGTTACTACCATATAACATGTATTAACGTCTAAATCGGTCATATGGACGGGTCAACCGATTTAGACGAAACTCCGGCGTGAATAAATTGTATTAACTTGATATCATAAAAATAAATCCCTCCATAGAGGTTTATAATGTATTTTTTT
Source organism: Novumbra hubbsi (assembly GCA_016801125.1). Lineage (NCBI taxonomy): Eukaryota > Metazoa > Chordata > Actinopteri > Esociformes > Umbridae > Novumbra > Novumbra hubbsi. Next base: position 7,343 of record JACXGK010006646.1, read on the forward strand.
ATGACGGGGTTCCTTGACTAAGCAATTTAGAAGGGTCCCTAACAAACTTTTAATAAAGATTCTGAAAGGTTTCCGGTCGTTGTTCCGATGATGATTACAACAACAAAAACATTTGTGTAGCTCCTGTTGCTCTAGCCTCCTCTGCTCTGCATATTATTAGGGCGGGGCGATGGGGGGGGGAATGCAGCCTTAGCGGTCTCAGCTCTGCACTCTGGGATCAGCCTGATCCTCCATGAAATGATGGCCAGTTACGCGCTCCCTCCATCCATTTCGGCGACCTATAGCGGATGTTAGGACGTCTGTTGAACAATCGACCAATACGTTTCAGATATGCCCGATATCGCCACGTTCTGACCCTGGAACGACACCGAGTGGATGATCTAGGTCCGGGTAGGGAGAAAAGATTGTTGTGTTGTTACCAGGGTTGGTGAAGAGAGAGAGCGCGAGAGGATAGCTCGATGGTCTGAATCTGCAGAACATTCGCCATTGTTTGGATGTGCAAGTCGCCGGCGAGCCCCGAAAACAGACTCCTTTTATGACCTGCAGAAGAAATAGGATGATTTCATCGGTGCCCTACGTGTTATATCTGGTGGGATGTTTACAGGTAGAAAATATCATTTTATATTACTAGACTGAACATTATCATGAATGACTAATAGCAAAGGAGACATGTCTGATGGCACATAATGCTTGGATGTCTGGTCGGGGCTTTCGGGGAACAGCCTGCCGTGGAATGATAACGCTTAGGCCTATTTATGGATAACACATGAATGCTTTGTTATTCATATTTATTTTTTATATCTCCCCTAATGCAGTCCACGACAGAATTACCACAGTAGGTTAATGTATGTGACATGCGGAGTCTGTAATATTTCTCTGGGCTAAATTGGGTCACTCGCATGGGCATCTCACGCTGTGATTCCACGGTATCACTAGGCTGACATCATCCTCGACAAGCAGAGTAGAACGGAACGATACAGCGGAGACTACACAGGCCTTTTGCCGCGGTGAACAGCCCAATGAACATCTCACTAAGAAAGGACAGGTTCCGATCCATCCAGAACGTTATCACCCTACCCTCCTGCCTCACTGCTCGTCTGTCTGTTTGACAGGAATGCGAAACATTTTACATTTAAGTAATTAAGCACGCGCGCTTATACAGAGCGAATTTCAATAAGTGTATTCAAGGTGTCTTGGAAAATCAAAATCAGAAAATCATAATAAGATCCCTTTCCTTCATCGAAACCATTAGTTGGCAGAGTCAGTGTATGAGAAATCAAAGTTTAGTGCATTTTTTGCAGGGGGTAGGGGGGGATACATACGTTAATTAAGATCCTCATGCTCAGATTCAGTTACAATTAGGTCACTACACCTGGAACTGATACGTGCCTCGAATTACAACAATTCAGGCTTTCACGTTAATCAAACTGCCACAAATTTCCAAAAACTTTTTTTGCTTTGTTTTTCTGGGTTATTATATGTATGACTGCAAAAATGTATGCAATCAATTATGAAGTCTATAAATCAACAAAATGAATATTCAGCAAGTTTGAATATTTTACAAAGTGGTTGTTTGATTACCCTGTTCATAGTATATGTGTTTCCCTGTTTATCATCAAGCTTTCATGTGTTAGGATTTATAGTTTTTTCGAAGACAGACTACTTTATCACAAATTTCTGACCACATTTCGTGATCAATTAGTTCTCTGTGTGAAACCCAATCTGAGTTGTGTGTATAGTTGAGATTTGTTGGCCCGTGTTAACCCTATAGCACATGTATGTATTTACAGTCAGGTGTTGTCTCTTTACTTTAATAATGTGATGCTAAAAGGAATCACAGCATTTAGTCATAAAAGAAGGTGGACTTGCTTGGATTTAAGAGTAAATACAGACGTGGTAATTTGTTGGTAAATACAGACGTGGTCATTTGTTGGTAAATACAGACGTGGTCATTTGTTGGTAAATACAGACGTGGTCATTTGTTGGTAAATACAGACGTGGTCATTTGTTGGTAAATACAGATGTGGTCATTTGTTGGTAAATACAGACGTGGTCATTTGTTGGTAAATACAGACGTGGTCATTTGTTGGTACCCTTACAGCTCATTGACAGAATGCTTTATTCCTCCTTAATATAGATGAAATGAAAACCTACTGTATCATGTATACTTGCATGTATTTGGTCTGTCATAGAATAGAGCAAGGGATTTTTTTGTTATTCTACAAACACATCTAGAATGGCCTGGAAAAATGTGATGGTACCCCTTAGAAAAAAATATAAATACTTGGGTTATAGTGACAATTGAAACTAATTTGTTTCTTTCATTCAGCCTAATTAAATGTAGAAAAGTAGTCACTGTGCTGTTTGGTATTATTGTGTGCACCACACTGAACATGGACCAGAGAAAGCAAAAGAGAGAGTTAGAGTTGTCTGAGGAGATCAGAAAGAAAATAATAGCTTAGCATGCTAAAGGCAACAAGACCATCTCCAAGCAGCTTGATGTTTCTGTGACAACAGTTGCAAATATTATTAAGAAGTTCAAGGTCCATGGAACCGTAGCCAACCTCCCTGGGTATGGCCGCAAGAGGAAAATCGACCCCAGATTTAACAGAAGGATAGTGTGAATGGTAGAACAAGAATGAAGGATTACTGCCACAGAGATACAAGCTGAACTCTAAGGTGAAGGTTCGTCCGTTTCAGATCGCACCATCCGGCACTTTTTGAGCAAAAATGGGCTCCATGAAAGAAGACCCAGGAGGACTCCACTTTTGAAATAAAAAAATAAGTAAAAACCCAGACTACAATTTGCTAAAATTTATATTTACAAGCCACAGTCCTTCTGGGAGAATGTCCTTTGGACAGATGAGTACAAACTGGAGCTTTTTGGCGAGTCACATCCTCTCTCTGCTCGTTATGTTTTGCGGCTGCTTTGCTGCGTCTAGCACAGGGTGCCTTGAATCTGTGCAGGGCCCAATGAAATCCAGGCATTCTGGAGCGAAACGTACAGCCCAGTGTCAGGAAGCTTTGTCTCAGTCACAGGACAGGGGCCCTCCAACAGGGTAATGACACAAAACACACAGCACCAAAAAATGGATGAGAACAAAACATTGGAGTTGTTTCTGAAGTGGCCTTCTATAAGTCCTGATCTGAATCCTTTCGAGGTCACATCGATGGAAAAAGCTGAAACTTGCCGTCTGGAGAAGGCACCCATCAAACTTGAACAGCTGAAGCAGTAAGCTAAGAAAGGGTGGGACAAGCAACCTGTTAACTGGTGCAGAAGTCTCAATGAGAGCTACAGAAAACATTTGTGTATTCTTCGTTAGTGGAGGGATACAAACAAATCTGTCGGTGAAAATTTCTGAAGAATTGAAATCGAAAAGTAGGTTTTTGTTGACTGAAATACTTTAGAAAATGATTGGTGAGTTTAGAATTTTTGAAGAAAAGATGTTCTATGATCTTGTATTAAATATAGCACCATAATTGATTTAGGTTTCTCTGCAGTGAGATCTGTATTTCCTGTGCTGTCTGCTTGGGTTCATTGTGGTCATGTGTAGTGAGTGTCTTTTGCTGATGGGGTTGTACTTTTACTTGTCTTTTACTTTATTTGCTGAAATATCTATATATTTTTGTCTGTAATGTTGCAAAATATAATTTAGTGTTTTAAGTGTTTGACCCCAGTAAAAGTAGCTCTTTGGGGTTCCAAAATAAAATATTATGTAGCTTGATAAAACCATATAAAACACAGAGCTTTATCAATAAGAAAACAAAATGTTTTGGTAATAGAAAAATACACTTTTAACGGCTAACAAAGATTACTAACATAACTCTGGTTCTGTAAACCGATACGTTTTTGTATAGTATATTTGTATTGTATAGTAGTGTTTGTATTAGTATACGGGTTGATTTAAAGCATTTTTAAATCAACCCGTATCGCTAACCTTAACTAACGCTAATGGTAACTATTTGACATTATTACTAAGCTAGCTTACCATATTGATGACGCCAATTTTCCTAGCTACTTAGACCACATCTTTGTTGCTATCTGAGGGCTGAAACTCTTCAACAGATTAATTACTGTCATCATTGAACAAAGGTGTGAGAACTTTCTACTTCAAGAATTTCGGTTTCATTTAGGCTAGCATGCCATTATTGCTGCCTGAACTAGCCTGTGTTCTGATTGGTGCATTTTGCAGGCTTGTGATTGGGTTGCAGATAGAACTTTCTAGTTTAACATTTCTTTCAAAATTATGAAGAACCAACTAAAGATGAATTATATATGACAAATGTTTTGACAAAAAAGTCAGATAGAACCTTCTAGTCCCAAATTGTCACACCGCTAACTCTCACAATATCTCAATCTCACGAATTTCTCTCTTTCAACAAATTGAAACAATTTGTTTATTTATCCCATTTCAAAGCCTGAGGCAGTCAGGTCTTGGACACTCAATCCACACCGGTTCCGTTAAATATCATGTGACATTTTTTCAACAACTGTCGTAACATGGCCAGAAAGGTTTCCAAACATTCTGACTAAGTGAATGTTGTGCCCAATCCCAATGTCTCCCCTAAACCCTGAACCCACACAGACGTAATTGGCGTCACCTGGTAAGTTATTGAGTGCAAGAGGCTGCAAGGGCTCAAAATCCTATAAATAGGAATGGAACAGGACTATAGCAATGTTGTTAGATCAAATCTGATAAAAGCGTATTTAGAATTTATCATCATAGGACAAATTACACACATCTTTGTGTTTATACTTACAAGTAAACTTTAGTTTCAAACCATGTTGAAGTCAGTGTTGGTTACTCCTTCCATGCATGTTTGTTTACCGTTCTTCTTCTTTCCTCTTTTATGAGGCAGGTTTGCCTGGATGTTCCTGCTTCCGGGCTTGCCCTGGTAACCCGTTTCATGTCACAACACCGTGAACTGGTGTCTATTACCTCAGGCAGACTGCAGAATAGCCCTTCAATGGGACTACTTTTTCCCACTAGGACAGTCAAACCTACAATGTATGTAGTTCTGGTTGTCACTAACGCCTGTTCCTGGCTGTGATGTTGTTTCCGCCCACACATCACAGAGCTGTGACCGTAAGAACTTGTCTGGAGTTCTCTGAAACAGCCTCCGCATGTCAAGGTTGATTTGGTTGCTTCTACTGAGGAAGAAAGGATGTAGATTCATTTTCTCCATAAGGCCACGTCTGTTCACAACACAGTACAAGACAGGGAGCAGGAAAACATATGATCTAAATCAGAGGTTGGGAGACCTTTTGTAAACATAACCCCTATATATCCCTTTAATTACTAGCTGTTGTCATTCCCGCTTTAGCTATGTGCACATTTTTACAACACTTCATAACTAATATACACTGCTCAAAAAAACTTATGAACACACAATCATCACTGTATTACATCAAGTCAATTAAACTTCAGGAATATCAATCTGTCCAGTTAGGAAGCATAAGCCATTATAAATCAATGTTACCAGTTTTTGTGCAAATTAAAGTTACAACAGGTGCACTGGAGAGGCAACAACAAGACAACCCCCAAAAAGAGAAGGTTTTGCAGGTTGTGGACACAATTTCTTAGGGGACACTACTGGTAGCATGAGGCAGCACCTGCAGCCCATTTATGTAACAGGCAGTGTAACAGGCAGTCCAGCTCTTCCAGGATGCACATCCATACGTGTCATTGCAGGAAGGTTTGCTGTGTCTCCCAGTACAGTCCCAAGAACATGATGGAAATACCAGTTGACGGGCTGTTACCAGTAGACAGGCATATGACCAATGGGAATTCTGGAGAGGCAGTGGTGAACATAGGCTTCATGCAACATCATCCAGCATGACCGGTTTGGCAGTGGGTCAGTGATGGTATTGGTGCAGTGTCCAGATCCTATAAAAGAAGCATGACCAGATGGACAAGGACAGGGACAAAGGGGGAGGGATGGTCAGCAGAGTGACTGCTGGAATCATCAGGTATCCATTATTAGTATGTGCCAAAACTAAAACAATGAATCAGTTAGGGATAAAACTGTTTTTATTAAATGTTTTAATTAAAATGTTTTTATTATTATTTCTGTTCTATAATAGACCATGCTAAATAGTTTTAATATACTACCAAAGACAATACTAATCAAATATTATAACAAAACCACGTCAAACATTTGCTTAAAACTTTCCAAGTTTCATTACTGGAATTTAAATGTTAAAGATTAATGGGACAGGATTACATAAAGGGATAATCCACTCCACACATTCCTATGTACATCAGAGCCTCCGGTAAATGTGTGGTGAGCTGGCATTTGCCCCAGTACTTGTGTCACCGCCCTACCACTCAACACAGCGGAGTATCAAGTGCATTCAATGTATCTACAAAAAATACAGATGAATGGAGCGGCTTAGTAACCTAGTAATCCTCAGTATTCCGCCTGCCTCCTGTCAGTTGAAAACACAAAGTCTGTGGAAATGTTATTAGAAAAGAAGAAAATCAAGTCCCAAATTTCACCCAACCACTTTTGGATATGTGGTGCCACCTCTGATGCACATAGTTAACTGAAGCCAATATATTACAAATATACCAAAGTATTGGGACACCTACAGGATCATATATGACATCCCATTCTAAATCCATAGGTATTAATACAGAGTTTGTCCCCCCTTTGCAGCTATAACTGCTTTCTCTCTACTAGGAAGGCTTTTTACAAGATATTTTAGAATGTTGGAAGAGCATTTGTGAGGTCAGACACTGATGTTGGACGAGAAGGCCTGGCACGCAATCTCCGTTCTAGTTTATCCCAAAAGTGTTTAATAGGGTTGAGATCAGGTCAATGTGGGCTAGTCAGGACCTTGCTTTGTGCACTGGGGCCAAGTCAGGCTGGAACAGAAAAGGTCCCTTTCCCCAGACTGTCGTCCCAAAATGCTATGGTAGGCTGAGGCATAAACTCCACAGAACCTGTTTCCACTGCTCTAGAGTCCATTGGCACAGTGCTTTACTTCACTCCATCTGAATGCTTGGCATTGTGCTTGGTGATATAAGGCTTGTACAACGCTGCTCAACCATGAAAACCCATGACATGAAGCTCCCAGCGTACAGTTTTAGTGCTGATGTTAATGTCAGAGGAGGTTTGGAACTCTGCAGTTATTAAATCAGCAGAGTGTTGGTGACATTTACCCACTATGCACGTCAGCACTCGACTTCCCCATTCTGTAACTTTGCGTGGCCTGACATCTCCTGGCTGAGTTGCTGTGGTTCCTAAACGCTTCCACTTTGCAATAATACCACTTACAGTTGATTGTGGAATATCTATGAGGGAAGAAATGTCACAAACTGATGTGTTGCAAGGGTGGCATCTTATTACAGTACCACGTTCGAATTCAGTGAGCTCTTCAGAGTGACCCATTCTATCACAAATGTTTGTAAAGGCAGACTGCATGGCAAGGTGCTTGATTTTATACACCTGTGGCAATGGGACTGATTGAAACACCTGAATTTGATAATTAAGAGGTGTTGCCCATCTAGTGTATGACAAATATATGTTTGGTTTCATGAAGTAAACTGTCCCTCCTCTCTCCTTCCTGTCTCACTCTCCTTCCTCTCTCTCTCTCTCTCTCTGTCATTCCTGTCTCACTCTCCTTCCTGTCTCTCTCTCCTTCCTGTCTCACACTCCTTCCTGTCTCACTCTCCTCCCTGTCTCACTCTCCTTCCTGTCTCACTCTCCTTCCTGTCTCACTCTCCTTCCTCTCACTCTCTATCTCTCTCTGTCCTTCATGTCTCTCTGTCATTCCTGTCTCTCTCTCTCCTCTTCAGCCTCTCCCATTCATCTGCGTTAGTCCCTTGGGTTGTGAATTATGAATATATTCTTAACAGCTTTCTCCACACCAAGGAATTTAAACTCAGCCACTGTGTTATGCTCTAGGTGTTGATGGAATGGCTGGCTGGCTGGTAAAATGGCTAACTGACTAACACATTAATTCACACATAATACTGCTTGTATTATCTATAAAAGGAAACAATTCTTTGAATGGGCTGGTGGGCTGGGAGAAAACTATCTGGTCTCCCATCCAGGACCGGTACTATCTGGTCTCCCATCCAGGACCGGTACTATCTGGTCTCCCATCCAGGACCGGTACTATCTGGTCTCCCATCCACGACCGGTACTATCTGGTCTCCCATCCAGGACCGGTACTATCTGGTCTCCCATCCAGGACCGATACCATCTGGTCTCCCATCCAGGATCGATACCATCTGATCTCCCATCCAGGACCGGTACCATCTGGTCTACCATCCAGGACCGGTACCATCTGGTCTCCCATCCAGGATCGATACCATCTGATCTCCCATCCAGGACCGGTACCATCTGGTCTACCATCCAGGACCGGTACCATCTGGTCTCCCATCCAGGACCGGTACCATCTGGTCTTCCATCCAGGACCGGTACCATCTGGTCTCCCATCCAGGACCGATACCATCTGGTCTCCCATCCAGGACAGATACCATCTGGTCTACCATCCAGTACCGATACTATCTGGTCTACCATCCAGTACCGATACCATCTGGTCTACCATCCAGTACCGATACTATCTGGTCTACCATCCAGGACCGGTACCATCTGGCTACCATCCAGGACCGATGCTGCTTAGCTTCACAGAAACGTGCAATGGAATGCCATGTGAAATGATTCTCTCCTCTGTTAGATGAAAACCCCCACAGAACGACACCAGAAGGACTCTGACCCACATATTTTGTAATCAACACTGGAGCAATGTGTCACAGCGACCCTGGAGAGGAGATAAAGGGGGAGGAAGAGAGAGACAATTGGCCAGAGCACTGGTGAAGTCTGACACTCCCAGGCTCCCCCTGTGGGCGTCACTAAATAAATGTTTACACTTTTCAGATATATTGCTGCTTTTGTCTCCAACAAGAGAGGCCTACAGCAGCATGAAAAGCATCTACACAAAAAAGTTTGTCAGACTTGTGCCCTGACAGTAAAGACAGAAATAATGATTTTCTAAATCAGATCCAGATGACCGTACCACAAACATAAATCCTAATTTGACACTGTTGTCTTAGAGAAAACAAATAACTGCACCTACTTTGGCCTAACTATCAACACCACAAGAACCTTCAGTACAGCCGTGAAGGATGTGGTGTGTGGGGGGGTGAAGGGTGGCTGGTGTGGGGGGGGGTGAAGGGTGGCTGGTGTGTGGGGGGGTGGAGGGTGGTCTCCCCCCACTGGCAGCAGTATAGTGTTTGTTGATCCGTGTGGTACGAATGTCTACCCTCACCTGATCCCTCACCCGATCCCTCACCCTAACCATGACCCGATCCCTCACCCTAACCATGACCCTATCCCTGACCCTAACCATGACCCGATCCCTGACCCTAACCATGACCCGATCCCTGACCCTATCCCTGACCCTAACCATGAGCCGATCCCT
>JACXGK010006646.1:16875-28171 GCA_016801125.1 Novumbra hubbsi
GATCCCTCACCCTATCCATGACCCTAACCATGACCTGATCCCTCACCCTATCCATGACCCTAACCATGACCTGATCCCTCACCCTATCCATGACCCTAACCATGACCTGATCCCTCACCCTATCCATGACCCTAACCATGACCTGATCCCTCACCCTATCCATGATCCTAACCATGACCCGATCCCTCACCCTAGAGGAGTTATGGGAGTGTTAGAAGCTCTAACACTGTAAAAAGTATCTGACTGAAGCATGTCTGACCGGGAACCAAGTGTTGGAACACGACCATAAAAACATTGACTCAATGTCATGGTCTGCCCAGACAAGATACACATCCCATCCACTATGGAACGGAAGGAACCGGACAAAACCGGGACAGAAGCACTTACTCAAGTCAAGGGTTCTTTTCTTACTAGTCATTTCCATACATTCAACAAATTCACTAAATATCTCTTTTCCTCTCTTCCCTCTTCCTCCTTCCTCCCTCTGTCAGACCACGGTGTGTTTCCAGGTGTCTGTTAAGGATGGGGACTGGATCATTGCTACCCTGGAACCTTCTGACCTGCGGGAGAATGTGACGGGGTACGCTGCCCGCGTCATGGGGGAACCCCGAACACACATTCTGCCATTTCTGAACCAGTCTGACCCCACGGCCACTCCGCTGGTCTTCAACTCCTCCCACCATGGACTCTGTTACACCGTCAGTCTGCTGCTCCGGCAGGGGAGGACCTGGTCTAAGGCCATCCACACTGTGACTCTGCTCACCAGTAAGAACAGCATGTTAGTGGTTGTTTCAGACCTTGTCTGTGGTTTGTCTCTGGTGTGTCTGTGTCCTCCTGTTGTAGACCCTGTTTGTCCCTGTCCCTCACAGATAATGGGTGTCTGCTTTTGTTTTGTCCCTCGTGTAGAACCGCGTCCGGTGGACAACGTGATGATATCAGACTACCAGCAGGCTCCGGAAACAGGGGTGGTGTTTGAAATAAGCTCCCCAGAAAACAACGTCTTCAGTCGGGTCAACATCAGCTATGCAGAGGGTCGAGAGCAGAGATACATGCTCTATAAAGGTAAGGACTAAATGGTCTCCAGAATCATTAAGTTGGATTAGCTATTAGGTAATGTTTGGTACAGAGACAATAAAGAATTGCTTATCACCTCAATTATACCAGTTATAAACCTCAATTATACCAGTTATACCTGAATTATATTATTTATACACCTGAATTATATTAGTTATACACCTGAATTATACCAGTTATACACCTGAATTATACCAGTTATACACCGGAATTATACCAGTTATACACCTGAATTATACCAGTTATACACCTGAATTATACCAGTTATACACCTGAATTATACCAGTTGCACACCTCAATTATACCAGTTATACACTTCGGTTATACCAGCTAATCACCACAACTATTCCAATTACACACCTCAACTATAATAGTTATACACCTCAATTATACCAGTTGTACACCTCAATTATACCAGGTAATTGCCTCAATTATACCAGTAATACACCAAAATTACGTTATTTATACACTTAAATTACAATATTAATACACCTAAATGTTGCCAGTCATTCACATGGGTTTGGTGTGGTGAGTTGACCAGTTTAGAGGCTTATTACAACGTATCCATGATGCCAATTTGGGCCTCTTTGGATCTTTACTATGATACCAGTTTGGGCTTCTTTGGGCCCTTACTATAATGCTAGTTTGGGCTTCTTTGGGCCTTTACTATGATGCTAGTTTAACAATAAACGTATTTAAAAATGTGTGCTAAAGTGTTAAAACTGGATTTCTCTATACTCAGATTTCTATATACTAATATACTATATACGACTCCTGTGAAAAGGACTTTCGTGTTTTCATTACCAAATTTCAAATGGCAATTTGTGGGATTTAAATTAATTTGTTTTAAGATTTGTTTTGTGTTCTAGATTTCTACAAAGGGAAAACGGTGTTTAAACACTGGCTTCCTGGAACATGTTACAGCAACATCTCTTTCCAGCTGATCTCTGAAGCTTCAGTCAACAAAACCACCCTGGTTCGACGCAGTGACCTCACCCACGAGCCAAGACAACACAGGACAGGTAACAAACAAATGAAATTATACATGATCTAGGCCTACACGTACGCATAGTCTACAGCACAGGTGTCAAACCGGATCCACGGAGGGTCGAGTGTCTGCAGGTTTTCGCTGTCACCTTGTACTTGATTGATTAATTAGGTCACTAATTGGTTAGGTCTACCCTCACCTGGTTGTTAAGGTCTGAACTGGGAACCAATTTACAGGAAAAAACAAAAACCTGCAGAAACACGGCCCTCCGAGGAACCGGTTTGACACCCCTGGTCTACAGGGTGAAATTAGACATGGTATAGGCCTACAAGTACGCACAGCCTACTGGATAAAAATTATACATGATATAGGACTACACGTACACAGACTACAGGGGGAAATAATACATGATATAGGACTACACGTACGCATAGACTACATGGTATAGGCCTACAAGTACGCACAGCCTACTGGATAAAAAGTTATACATGATATAGGACTACACGTACACAGACTACAGGGGGAAATAATACATGATATAGGACTACACGTACGCATAGACTACAGGATGAAATTATACATGATATAGGCTTACGCATACTCACAGCCTACAGGATGAAACAGGATGAAATTATACATGATCAACGCCTACACGTACACATAGTCTACAGGATGAAATGATACATGATATAGGCCTACACGTACACATAGACTACAGGGTGAAATGATACATGATATAGGCCTACACGTACGCATAGTCTACAGGGTGAAATGATACATAATCTAGGCCTACATAACATTGATATGGAGATGCCAAACTAATCCTATCCGTTGTGGGTTTCTGCAGTGCCCAACCCACCCCTCAACATCTCTCATAAGACCATCCCTCTCAGCCAGAGGGGCAAGCCGGGGCCCAGCCAGGATACCCCCCAGCCCCGGTGGGCGCGGGACGTCCCCCTTATGGAGGAACAGGACCTGCAGGGGAACCAGGAAATACAAGAGGTGGTGGAAATGGCCACTCAGGTCCCTTACAGCGCCGCCCCCCAGGGGTTTAACAGCTCTGATGACTTGGCCACCACTAACCTCAACACCACTGAAGAGACTGCAACAGTGCCCTATTGGCCAGAACACACTGGTGGCCCCTCCCTTCGAAATGGAGAAGAGGAGTTTGTGAATGCCGTGGTTTCAGAGTATGAGGACTCCAATGACCAAGGATCAGCCATGGGTTTACCCCCAGAGACCTCCGTCAACCCCCCTCACCTGCCTCCCATTCTGCTAGAGCTACGCTGGCTGCCCCCACCCCCCCCCACCACCTTTGACGGGTTCAACGTCTACATCTACAGAGACGGTAGGATGGCCCCTGTTAAGGGCACTCATCTATAGGGCTCTGGGTATGAATAGTGTACTACAGGTGGTAATATATATATATATATATATACACACACACACAGTTGTGCTCAAAAGTTTGCATATCCTTGGAGATTTTGTAATATATGTACCATTATTAAAGAAAACATTAGTGAGCAGGCAAAACACATTTATTTTATATCTTAGGGGATTCATATTTAAGATGACAGAATGGCACAATCATAATACAAAACATGACAACGAAGAAAAAAATTAAATGACCCCTGTTCAATAGTATGCATACCCTTCCTTCTTAATACTGTGTATTGCCCCTTTAGCATCAATGACAGCATGCGGTCTTTTGTAATAGTTGTCTATGGGGCCCCAAATTCTTGCAGGTGGCATCGCTGCCCATTCCTCTTGGCCAAATGCCTCCAGGTCATCAAAGTCTTTGGTCGTTTTGCATGAACCGCACATCTGAGATCTGCCCAGAGTGGCTTGATGATATTAATGTCAGGAGACTGTGATGGCCACGCTAGAACCTCCACCTTTTTCTGCTGTAACCACTGTAGGGTCAACTTGGCCTTGTGCTTAGGTTTTGAAAAGTTCATGAGTGTTCCATACGCAGCTTTCTGTAGTACTAATGTAACCAGTAATGTAAATGGCTATAACTAGTTTACTACAGACGGTTATAACTAATGTACTACATGGCTCTAAGAAAGAATGTTAAAGAAAACATATAATCAAATTATCTTCAGAATACTTTATTATAAAATATACTCCTCAGAATAAGTTGACATTCGCGTCCCTTCAGTTTAACCTAACCCACATGGCATTCTTCCCCTAGGTAACGCTACAGAAACAGCCACAGTGGACGAGAACACCCATGAGTTTTTCACAGAGCTGACAGAGTCTGGTATCTACAGAGTCCAGGTCACCACACTGAGCTCCACAGGAGACTGTGAGGCCAGAGAGAGTACTACTAAAACAGGAATAACCTTCTACCTCAGTAAGTGCCGCATATACAGGTTAAACCTTCTATATCAGAAAGTTAGGTACTACTCTTACAGGAATAATCTTCTACATCAGTTAGTTACTACCTATACAGGAATACCTCTCTACATCACTACTACTTATACAGGACGAACCTTCAATGTCAGTAAGTTAGGTACTACTTACAAAAAGAACCTTCTACATCAGTAAGTTATGTACTAATTACAGGAATAACCTTCTACATCAGTAAGTTATGTACTAATTACAGGAATAACCTTCTACATCAGTAAGTTAGGTACTACTTACAAGACTACCTTCTATGTTAATGCATTGATGTAATACTATACTGTATGTGTTTTAAGTATGAAAAAATACTATCAACCAATGAATGATGAATGTCCCAGGTCCCACTGGAGAGGTATTGGACCAGCCCCAGGACGTTCCTCGGGGGGTCAGTATCAGGCTGCTGGGATCCAGTACTGCAGCCGTGTCGTGGGCCCAGTCCCCTGAGAGCCACAATGGAAGCCTGGTGTCGGTGCTGTCCCTCACCTGCCACCGGCCAAGCCTCAGCCAGCGCATGGAGAGCACATACTGCAGCGAGGTGAGCTTACCTGCCATATGCACAATATGTCCAGTACAAATACCTGTAATAGCCACAAGGTTTCAAGTACAAATATACATTCATCAGAAAGTACATCAATTCATTGCGTTGCAGCTAATCTCAGTTTCAATCCTGTCCTGTAACTGGTTCTAGGAGAACACAACCACTGAAATCCTATCCAGCCTAACTCCTGGGGCCCAGTACAGAGTTCTGGTGTACCATACTAATGGGCCACTCATCAGCCCCCCGTCAGAACCTGTCATCATAGATATCGGTGAGTCTCTGCTGGAAGATGAGTTAGGGTTAGGATGGGTTTGTCATGCCTATGACCTAGATTGGGTTTTGTAGACTCTGGACACAGCCCACGCATTTATTAATTATTACTTCATTGCCCGGCACAGGCAGAAAAGGTCACCCCTCCAAACCTGGTTCCTCTCAAGTTTTCTTTCTAAAATTCAGCCTCTTTAGGGAGTTTTCCCTAGCAACTGTGCTTCAACACTGTTGTTGAAGCCCTCAGACTCTGTAGTACTGGCCTGGAACCTGTAATCCTTATTCCCTCTACTACTTTGGACCAGGTTTTGGAAAAAGGCAGTTGAGTGTCATCAAATCACTGTGTGCCTGTCCTGTAAGAGTTGTGATTGGCTGAGCTTGTAGTCCCTCCCTCTGACTGATTGTCTGTTTTGACTTATATGATTGGCTGTCTTGTCTTTGTCAGAGCCAACGGGTGTGCGGGAGCTGGTGGTGTATTCTCTGAGCCCAACGGCTGTCATCCTGTCATGGCAGAGGCCGTACCACGTTGCCTTCAGGAAGTATGTTCTGCAGACGTTCTTCTTCAACCCTGTCACACTGGCCTCTGAGTGGACCACCTACTATGAGATTGCCGCTACAGCCTCCGTAATCGCATCCGTGGTAACTAGTCCTGCATTCACCCTAACTCAGCCAATTGGCTTTCAGGCCTGTCCCCTACCAATCGACTGGTTGGTCTGCCTGATGTCTTTAAACTTTGCAGACAATAACTCGTCTGCCTGTCAAACTGTTTTAGCCAATAACCTGTGTGCCTGTCAAACTGTTTAACCAATAACATGTCTCCTTGTCAAATTGTTTTAGCCAGTTACCCGTCTGCCTTTCAAACTGTTTTAGCCAATAACCTGTCGGCCTGTCAAACTGTTTTAGCCAATAACCTGCCTCTTAAATGCATTAGCCATGATGGTGTGTTGTGATTTAGCAGTTAAACTATTTTATACTGGTTCTAATGGACCCCTCCCCTCCAGAGAGTAACTGATCTGTTGCCTGCCTGGTTCTACAACTTCCGTGTTACCATGGTGACCTGGGGTGATCCCCCACTCAGCTGTTGCGACAGTTCAACAGTCAGCTTTATCACAGGTACTAACTATGACAACACACACACACAGCCGTGGCCAAAAGTTTTGGGAATGCCAGAAATATTAATTTTCACAAAGTCTGCTGTCTCAGTTTTTATGATGACATTTTGCATATTCTCCAGAATGTGCGATCAGATGAATTGCATAGTCCCTTTTTGCATGAAAATGCACTTAATCTTGTTGTTCTTCCTCTGTTAACCATGGTTATCTGCAAGGAAACACATGCAGTCATCATTGCTTTGCACAAAAAGGTTTTCACAGGAAAGGATCATTTATTGGATCATCACGAACTTCAAGGGGAAAGGTTCAATTATTGTGAAAAATGCTTCATGGCACCCAAGAAAGTCCAGCAAGCGCCAGGACATCTCCTGAAGTTGATTCAGCTGCAGAATCGGGGAACCACCAGTGCAGAGGTTTATTGTCATGAAGAACAACATCATGAAGGGTTTTTGTCATGAAGAACAACATCATGAAGGGTTTTTATCATGAAAAACAACATCATGAAGGGTTTTTATCATGAAAAACAACATCATGAAGGGTTTTTGTCATGATGAACAGTATCATAAATGGTTTTTTGTCATGATGAACAGCATCATAAAGGGTTTTTTGTCATGATGAACAGCATCATAAAGGGTTTTTGTCATGATGAACAACATCATAAAGGGTTTTTACACGAAGAACACCATTATTAAGTAAAGGGTCTCTGTCCTGAAGTTCACCATCATAAAGAACCTGGGGAATCATTTGAATGAATATATTTTCCTCTTTCCTTCTCTGTCAGCTCCAGAAGCCCCCCACATCTCCTCGGTAGACTACAGCCATGGTACTCTGTACATCCGCTGGACCTATGGGGAGCTCTTCATAGACATGTCCCACTCCAGAATGCTTCACTGGCAGGTCACTGCTCAGAGCAGGAAGGGCTCCAGGAGGAGCTACTCTACTGATGTGAGTCTTTCAGTACCCCCTACTGGCCAGTGTGAAGACCAGCTCCTGCCAGAGTCTGCATTTGGTATTGTTCTAGTATATTCTAAAGGTGTGTGTGTTTCCTCCCTGTCATGATGCAGGTGACTCGGAATGTGATGCGTGCCAGTCTGGCACTGCCTCCAGGAGACATCTACAACCTAACAGTCACTGCCTGCACTGAAGGAAAACACAACTCATCTGTCCCTTACATTATTAAACTGGGTTAGTTCAGTCACACATTATTAAACAGGGTTAGTTCAGTCACACATTATTAAACTGGGTTAGTTCAGTAACACATTATTAAACTGGGTTAGTTCAGTCACACATTATCAAAACTGAGTTAGTTCAGTCACACATTATCAAACTGGGTTAGTTCAGTAACACATTATTAAACTGAGTTAGTTCAGTAACACATTATTAAACTGGGTTAGTTCAGTCACACATTATTAAACAGGGTTAGTTCAGTCACACATTATTAAACTGGGTTAGTTCAGTAACACATTATTAAACTGGGTTAGTTCAGTCACACATTATCAAAACTGAGTTAGTTCAGTCACACATTATCAAACTGGGTTAGTTCAGTAACACATTATTAAACTGGTTTAGTTCAGTAACACATTATTAAACTGGTTTAGTTCAGTAACACATTATTAAACTGGGTTAGTTCAGTAACACATTATTAAACTGGTTTAGTTCAGTCACACATTATTAAACTGGGTTAGTTCAGTAACATATGACTGGGTTAGACGGTGTGTTGACATAATTGTCAGGTTTTCTTCCCTCCATGGGGACACAATGGTTGAATATGGGAATCCAGTGGGGGATGTATTTTTGTAAGATGTGCATATTGTTGTTCAGCAGACGGTTAAGGCAGCATGTTAAACCCTGATAAGAGTTGATGTACTGACAGCCAGATGCTAGAGGTTGGGCACTAAGAGTATTGATACGGTTTTGACTCTACCAGAACCAGCCCCTCCACGTTCCCTCTATGCGGTCAATGCCACCCACTCCTCTGTGACCATACTGTGGACCGAGGATGGAGTGGTGGACTTCTACCAGGTCTTCTGTAAACCCATCGACTCCAACAACCTGGGGCACAAGGTAAGGGACTCTCTGACAACCTGTTAACCCATCGACTCCAACAACCTGGGGCACAAGGTAAGGGACTCTCTGACAACCTGTTAACCCATCGACTCCAACAACCTGGGGCACAAGGTAAGGGACTCTCTGACAACCTGTTACTCCCAAAGGGCTTTTTAGGGAATTGTTGCAGATTATTCTTTTCCACTTCTCAGGTTCGAGGATTGAGTCCACTTGATTGTAATTTCTCAAATATGCACTCCAGGAAACCAACACTTTAATATCTTATTACAAATGACACTCGCTAAGGTGCACTTTCCTTGGTATGACAAAGAAACACATTTTGAGGGGACCGTTATAGCTAAATTACAACCATACATGGACCTGAGGATATAGAGAACAAGATATGGCAGGAGTTGGGCCCAAGTCCCCATATGTTCTATCGACATGTTCCCCCAACTTCTAGACAGAGCACGGTAGTATGCCAGAACGTTCCCTGCAGGCATCTACTGCTGTTGCACGTTCCTAGACTGTGAAGTGTCATTCTCTTACATTGCCATGGTGACGAGCAGGTTGCCACGTGCCTGAGGGGCTCTGCTAGTGTCATTAATGTGTGGTGAGCTGACAAAGCATGACTTGTTGCCCATTGCCTACAAAGAGGTGGCAAAGGAACACTTTACCAGCCTGCTATTGGTTGAGGACAACGTACACAAACACTGTACAGCAAATAGCATCCTTTCTAAATTAATTTCTTTAGTAATGACCAGTGTTTGTGTGGTCATTTGTTATTAGTCAGTCCACATTGCAAGGGGATCCAGTTACACAATACCATACGAAGTGATTGTCTCAACTAATCAGTCTTTCTGATCCCTCTACAGCAGCTCACCAAACTTTTGAAGCCCAAGATCACTTTCATTCAAAAAGTGAGCAGAGATCTAATATCGCAAAAAACGCTAGAAATATATTTATACATTAACATCTTTACAGTTATTTTCATAATAAAACAATCACCATCCTTCTGTCTGTACACATGAACATTGACAGACTTAATACAAACACACGACACACGAGAGAAAGTGCAAAAATATGACCTAAATATGCCTACTAACAGGCTCAGCCCACACACGCTTAGCCCACACGCTTAGTGATGCACCCCGATGGACTACTTCGTCTGACGACGCAAATGTAGCTAGCCAAGTAAACATGAGTGAGACTCGGAAAAATATATCTTAAAACAGGAAAATAAATATATTCAGAACATTGCTCTGTACCTCTGTCCACCGCATTATTAGTATGCATAGCTTCCCAAATAAGACGGGCCCACTTCATTATTACAGTCCACTCCTATGTATGTAGCAGACATTTTACCAAAGACCAGATAGTTGAACCCTAAACAGCCAAGGAGAGAAGGAGACTGATTAAATGAGCCTTACCGGTGCTATTTGAGTGGAACCATTTCATCATCCAGCCATCAAGGCCCAGTGTTTGGGAAAGCAGAGAGACCTGCCAAGAGTCAATGGATTGTGATGTTAGCGTGAATCATGACTACTGTTTTAGCCTAGATCATGACTGCTGTGCTGACCCTGAACCAGCTTTATTGGGCATGTCATTTCAAGAGAATGAGTACCTCAAACACGAAATATAAGATTTAAGGAAAGAGATCCAGGAGTTGCGAGTACAGCGTGCCTTTGGTTTACAAATATTTACTGGCTCAGAGGAGGACATAATTGGACATTCTGTGGCGGTGGGCTAGCTAATGTGCTAGGGTTCTTAACATTTCGCAATTGTTTATGTATGACGATACATACATCTTTAGTTATTTATCCAGCTAGCTGGGGCCCTGCAAATTATGGTGCAAAGACGATTAACATCGTTCATATTCATTTAAGGGCAACTCGTGTAAACTGTAAAAGAGCGCCATTACTTTTAATACCAGACCGGCACAATCATAAATTCAGGAGCAGTATTGGGGAGAATATGGAAAGAGTTGTGCAGGAAGCCCATTTCTCACGTAGCTCGAAACTAGCTTCTGATTGGCTTGATTATATTTTCCCTCACAGAACAACACACACACAGCCAATCACAGAATCTTTTTTTACAATGCGCTTGGTGATCTACTAGAAATGCCTTGACGACCGGTGATACTATAGAGCAGTTTGGTGACCACTGCTCGACAGTATTTTTTTTTTAGAGTGTTCTCTGGTCTCTCTCTACAGGCTCCAGAGGTCCTAACTGCCCAGTACCATGTTGTGACCGTATTTGGCCTGCAGCCCTCCTCCTCCTATAATTGCACTGTCACCAGCTACAGCTACAGCACCCCCAGCCAGCAGGTGTACATACACATTACAACTACAGGTAACCCCCATCCAGCAAGTGTACATACACATTAAAACTACAGGTAACCCCCAGCCAGCCAGTGTACATACACATTACAACTACGTGTTACTCCCATCCAGCCTGATGACATACACATTACAACTACAGGTAACCCCCATCCAGCCTGATGACATACACATTACAACTACTTTTTACCCCATCCAGCCTGATGACATACACATTACAACTACAGGTAACCCACAGCCAGCCAGTGTACATACACATTAAAACTACATGTTACTCCCATCCAGCCTGATGACATACACACTACAACTACAGGTAACCCCCATCCAGCCTGATGACATACACATTACAACTACTTTTTACCCCCATCCAGCCTGATGACATACACATTACAACTACAGGTAACCCCCATCCAGCCAGTGTACATAGTCATTACAACTACAGGTAACCCCCATCCAGCCTGATGACATACACATTACAACTACAGGTAACCCCCAGCCAACCAGTATACATACACATTACAACTAC
>JACXGK010006647.1:0-27999 GCA_016801125.1 Novumbra hubbsi
GGGGGGGGGGGGGGGGGGGGGGGGGGGGGGGCAGTGCCAGCCAATGCAATGGTGTGTCTCTTCTCCTCTGTCTGCCTGGTCATCATTCGGTCTACATACTGTGTATGATAGCTGTGATGTTTTAAGAACACAAAAAATACACACGTCTTTGTTGTCTGTCTAAATGCAAACACAGGACCGATTCTGGAGTAGAACCCACTATGAGGTAAGGGGATCTTAGTCTAACCTGTATCCTCCTCATCCTCACCAGTCTGTCAGTCTGAGAACACCCGAATATGCCCCATCTTCCCTAAACCTGGTCTGACACTTAATAATAACAGTAGCAATGCGCCATTAGGGTCTAGGGGTCTACTGTGGACACACATATCCTAGATATCCCAGGGTTCATCTCTCTGTGGTCAGTGATATTTAGCCATGGACTCTGACACACACACATAAATGGTGCTGTCAGTTGGTTTGTTTAAAAGAAAAAAAGCAACATATTTTTTACAAATGTTCAAAACAATGGTCTTCCTCTTTTACCTGTGTGTTGTTGTGTTTCTGTGTTTTGTGTGTGGGTGTGCGCGCGTTTGCATTGGGCATTGTAGGACTCCAGTCAGATTGGTTTACTGAAGGAGCTCCTGGACCTGCAGAAAGACATGGTGGTGATGCTGCTGTCCCTGTTGGAAGGTAAGAGCTTCTGGTCCCATCAGTTTCCACTTCACCTGCCTGCGATTGAATAGATTTCATGTGCCGTTTGTTGGTTGTTGTTTGATTTAACAGTAACCTTTTAGCCACTATCCTTCTCGCTAGGCAATGTGGTGAATGGCACCATCGCCCGTCAGATGGTGGACATGCTGGTGGAGTCCTCCAGCAATGTAGAGATGATTCTCAAGTTCTTTGACATGTTCCTCAAGCTAAAGGACATCACTGGGTCAGACGCCTTCCGAGACTACGTAACGGACCCCCGTGGACTTATCTCTAAGAAAGACTTCTACAAGGTACAAGAAATCATATACAGTCCTTTGGATGTTTGCTGGATGTAATTTCTTTCGTCAGTGTAAGTTGACCATTGAGTGTGGTCCAAGTTGACCTTTCAGTATTGTCCCAGTTGACCATTGAGTGTGGTCCCAGTTGACCTTTCAGTGTTGTCCCAGTTGACCATTGAGTGTGGTCCCAGTTGACCATTGAGTTTGGTCCCAGTTGACCATTGAGTGTGGTCCCAGTTGACCATTGAGTGTGGTCCCAGTTGACCATTGAGTGTGGTCCCAGTTGACCTTTCAATGTTGTCCCTGTTTACCATATTAAGTGATAACAACAATGGAAATGCATCGACTTTATAATGTTATAAATATGTTCTGTGTGTGTGTGTGGTTTTGCACTCACATGGCCAAACTACACATACATATTAATTGATCACTTCCTTTTAGGCTATGGACAGCCAAAAGCAGTATTCTCCATCTGAGATCCAGTTCCTGCTGTCATGCTCTGAGGCTGACGAGAACGAGATGATAAACTACGAGGAGTTTGCCGACCGCTTCCAAGAGCCGGCCAAAGACATCGGCTTCAACATCGCCGTGCTTCTCACCAACCTGTCTGAGCATGTCCCCCACGACATGCGTCTGCAGAACTTCCTGGAGCAGGCCGAGAGTGTCCTGAACTACTTCAGACCCTTCCTGGGCCGGATAGAGATCATGGGAGCCAGCAGGAAGATCGAGAGGATCTATTTTGAGATCAGCGAGGCCAATAGAAACCAGTGGGAGATGCCCCAAGTCAGAGAGTCCAAGAGGCAGTTCATCTTCGACGTGGTCAACGAGGGAGGAGAAAGCGAGAAGATGGAGCTGTTTGTCAACTTCTGCGAGGACACTATTTTTGAGATGAACATTGCTTCGCAGATCTCTGAGGTGGAGGAGGGGGAGCCGGTGGAATCGGAGGACGAAGAGGAAGCAGGAGGCGGTGAAGGGGGTGGAGAGCTTGACGAGAACGGAGAAGAGATGCCTGCAGAGTCGAGCTCCGTCTTCGCCGACTTCTTGACCAGCGTGGTGAACTTCTTCAACATGTTCACCTTCAAGAACCTGCGGAGGCGCTACCGCAAGCTGAGGAAGATGACGCTGAAGGAGATGGTGGTGGGCTTGGCCACGTTCATCTACACCATCTTGTTTGGCGTCCTCACCTTCATTTACAGCATTTGTAAGGGCTTCTTCATGCTTATCTGGAGCACCCTGTTCGGAGGAGAACTGGTGGAGGGAGCCAAGAAGATCACGGTGACCGAACTCCTGGCCAGCATGCCGGACCCCACACAGGACGAGGTGCATGACGAACCTCCTCCTGAGCCGGGCGTGGAGGAGGGCCTGCAGGGCGTCGATGGAGGAGGGGAAACCCTGGACGTGGGAGGAGGAGAGGAAGGAGAGGAGGGAGGGGACGGTGAGGAGAAGGAGGGAGGAAGGATGCCTGGGTTCGACACCCCTGGGGGGCTGGGAGACTTCGGGGAGACGGCCACTGTAGAACCACCAACTCCAGAGGGAACGCCACTGCTAAAGAGAAAACTGGTTAGTTTGGACCCATGTGTTCCTGGAAATTAGAAAGATTGCATAGTAACTACTTAACTACTTAACAAGTCTTTGTGACATGACCATAAAACTGTTTTTATTGTTGATGGAAATTATCAAACAGTGTGTGTGTAGTAGTTGAGTGTGTGTGTTGTGTGGTACTTTAGAGTCTGAGTTGTGGGGTAGTTGAGAGTGTGTGTGTTGTGCAGTTGTTTCGAGTGTGTGTGTGTGTTGTGTGATAGTTGGCGGTGTGGTTGTTGTGTGGTTGTTGACAGTGTGTTGTGTGGTTGTTGACAGTGTGTGTCTTGTGTGACAGTTGGAAGCAACGTTTGGAGAGGGGGAGCAGGAAGGAGGAGGCGGAGGAGAAGAGACCAAACCAGAGGAAGTGGCTCCCCCAGCGGAGGAGAAAGCTGAGTCAGTCAACTGTCTTTCTTTCATTGTCTTGTTGGATTCATAATTTATTGCCTGAATTAATTGGATGTTTTCTTTATTGATATATTGATTGGTTTATTAATTGATTGATTGACACCAGTACTGAGAATGGAGAGAAGGCAGAGAAAGAAGCAGAGCCAGTGGAAAAAGAGGAAGAAGTGAAGGAGGAGAAAGTGAAAACTAAAGTGAAAAAGGACAAGAAATCAGCAGAGGACGGATATGAGCTGTGGAATGAGATGGAGGTCCAGAGGATCAAATTTATGGTGACTATTACCAATACATTTATCATGATAATTACCAATAAAGTCCTTACGATGACATTTACCTATACATTTATCATAGAGACTATTACCAAAATATTTATCATCAAGACTATTACCAATATAGTTCTTACGGTGACATTTGCCTACCTATTAATCATAGTGACTATTACCAAGATAGTCCTCATGGTGGCTATTACCCATAAATGTATCATAGTGACTATTACAATTCATTGATTGTGGTGACTATTAACAATGCATATATTATTGTTTCTATTTCCATTGTAGTCATATTGGTGACTATTACCAAATTATCCTAATCTACTATTCTATTAGAAACATATTGTCAGCACAGTGTTTGATATATTCCTTGTCCAGAATTGATCAATATATGTCAACAAACAAGTGTGTCATTAATCACAGCCGGTTCCTCCCCCCTTCTCAGAACTATCTTTCTCGTAACTTCTACAACCTGCGTTTTCTGGCCCTGTTCATAGCCTTCGCCCTCAACTTCATCCTGCTCTTCTACAAGGTAAAGCCAGGTTTCAGCTGTAATGGAGAACAATCTAGAACAATTCTGTCATATTTTACTTACCCGGCACTCCTTTTCTGCAAGGTTGGATACGACACAGTGGAGGGGTCTGAGGACATTGAGGGTTCCGCCCTGTTCGAGGGTTCCGCCATGTTCGAGGAGTCTGGGTTGTTCGAGGGTTCCGGAGTCGTGGATGAGGGTGGTTCCGGGATTGATCCGTTCGACGACGGTGGTGATGATGATGGTGGTGACGACGAGGGCGATGAGGAAGGCCCGTTTTTCTTTTACCTGGAGGAGAACACGGGCTACATGCAACCCTGCCTGTCCATGCTGGCCGTTATACACACTGTCATTTCCTTCCTCTGCATCATCGGATACAACTGCCTCAAGGTACTGAACTCCACACACACACACACACACGTACAGAGAAAGAGTGTGACACATATGTGTGCACATTCAGGTGCCGCTGGTGATCTTTAAGAGGGAGAAGGAGCTAGCCCGCAAGATGGAGTTCGACGGTCTCTACGTCACGGAGCAGCCAGAAGACGATGACATCAAAGGACAGTGGGACCGGCTGGTGCTCAACACCCCGTAAGAAGGATGGAACCTCTGACCCCTGACCTTGACTTACGGGTTAGGGTTAGAAGGATGGAACCCCTGACCTTGACTTACGGGTTAGGGTTAGAATGATGGAACCTCTGACCCCTGACCTTGACTTACGGGTTAGGGTTAGAATGATGGAACCTCTGACCCCTGACCTTGACTTACGGGTTAGGGTTAGAATGATGGAACCCCTGACCTTGCCTTAGGGTTAGGGTTAGAATGATGGAACCCCTGACCTTGACTTACGGGTTAGGGTTAGAATGATTGAACCTCTGACCCATGACCTTGACTTACGGGTTAGGGTTAGAATGATGGAACCCCTGACCTTGACTTACGGGTTAGGGTTAGAATGATCGAACCTCTGACCCCTGACCTTGACTTAAGGGTTAGGGTTAGAATGATGGAACCTCTGGCCTCTGACCTTGACTTACGGGTTAGGGTTAGAATTATCGAACCTCTGACCCCTGACCTTGACTTACGGGTTAGGGTTAGAATGATGGAACCTCTGACCCCTGACCTTGACTTACGGGTTAGGGTTAGAATGATGGAACCTCTGACCCCTGACCTTGACTTACGGGTTAGGGTTAGAAGGATGGAACCTCTGACCCCTGACCTTGACTTACGGGTTAGGGTTAGAATGATGGAACCTCTGACCCCTGACCTTGACTTACGGGTTAGGGTTAGAATGATGGAACCTCTGACCCCTGACCTTGACTTACGGGCCTGTTCACAGCGGTCATTAATAGTTGGGTGTTTCTTCTCCACACAGGTCATTTCCTAACAACTACTGGGACAAGTTTGTGAAGACGAAGGTGCTGGCGAAGTACGGGGACATTTACGGGAGGGAGCGGATCGCTGAGCTGCTTGGTATGGACCTGGCCTCTCTGGACGTAAGCGTCATGACACACGAGAAGAAACCAGAACCGGAGAGCGGCATGTTGAGCTGGTATACATACAAACACCCGCCAATCTGTAGCATAGTATAATATACCAGTAAATAATATGAGCAAGCGGATACATAGCTACCGATACTACTTGTAGTCTGGCACAACCTTGAAGTGAACATCAGGTCAATGTCGCTGGGCATATGTGGGTTTGCTGGCATGTAAACGTGTCCTTTCCTCCACAGGATTTTCTCAATTGACATCAAGTATCAGATTTGGAAGTTCGGTGTGGTCTTCACCGACAATGTGAGTCCCCAGGGGGGTGAACGTGTGATTGTCCAACAAATGTTATGTGTAGTTGCTGTGTGTATTTTCACCTGGTGCCGTATTTGTTCACGTCATAGACTTTCCTGTGTGTGGAGTGTTCATTGTTCATGGAGTTCTGATACTTCTCTTGTTCTAGACCTTCCTGTATCTGGTGTGGTACATGGTCATGTCTCTGCTAGGACACTTCAACAACTTCTTCTACGCCGCTCACTTGATGGACATCGCTGTTGGTGTGAAGGATTTGCGCACCATTCTGTCCTCAGTCACACACAACGGGAAGCAGGTACCAACACAGTCCAATGACGAAATCTAGTTACTAGGTCTGCAGCTCCCTCTTTACATGCATCTCATCTTCTTTCCTCTCTCTCTCCACCCCTCTGTCTCTCCCGTTGTAGCTGATGATGACCGTGGGTCTACTGGCCGTGGTGGTGTATCTCTACACCGTGGTGGCGTTCAACTTCTTCAGGAAGTTCTATAATATGAGCGAGGACGAGGATGAACCGGACATGAAGTGCGATGACATGATGACCGTGAGTCATGTACCTTCTCCTCAGGGTGGAGTCTGTACACACATACCTTCATCTCAGGGTGGAGTCTGTACACACATACCTTTAAGACTTGAAATGGATGGAAAGTGAGGTACAAGATGGTTTTATTTGATATGTTACTCACTTTCACTTTGTCTCCCACCATCTCTCTACCTGGCTCTGCCTCCCTCTCTCCACCACTCCTTCCCTCTCTCCTCCCCTCCCACTTTCCACCCCTCCCTCTCCTCCTCTCCTCCCTCTTTCTCTCCTGTTCCTATCACGTATCTGGCAGTGTTATTTGTTCCACATGTATGTGGGTGTCCGTGCCGGTGGGGGTATTGGCGACGAGATAGAGGATCCGGCAGGGGACGAGTATGAGCTCTACCGTGTCGTCTTTGACATCACCTTCTTCTTCTTCGTCATCGTCATCCTTCTGGCCATCATCCAGGGTGATTGTTCCGTCACACCTTTCTGGCTCTGAATATGAACACAGGTGTTCACAGTTCTCTGCAAGTTCCCAGAGTTCTAAGAATCAGTAGGGAGTAAGATGGGAAGGATTCGTGAAATCTGGGATTACTAGACAATCGACCGCATTGGAAGAGTTTACCAATTCTGCTTAGATATCAGCAGTGGATTCACAAGTACCTTATGAATTTTTGTTCTGGGCTAATTTGTTTTGTGTAGAGTAGTGAATGGTTAATGTTAAAGGCTGATGCATGTGTGGAATAGTAAAGGGTTAAAGGCTGATGCATGTGTGGAGTAGTAAAGGGTTAAAGGCTGATGCATGTGTGGAGTAGTAAAGGGTTAAAGGCTGATGCATGTGTGGAGTAGTAAAGGGTTAAAGGCTGATGCATGTGTGTTTCAGGTCTGATCATCGATGCGTTTGGAGAACTGAGAGACCAACAGGAGCAGGTCAGAGAGAACATGGAGGTAAGACCAGATGGCTGGAGAGAACAATGTAAGATAGGATGGCAGGAGAGAACACTGTAAGACAGGATGGATGAAGAGTACACTGTATGACATGATTGCTGGAGAGTACACTGTATGACATGATTGCTGGAGAGTACACTGTATGACATGATTGCTGGAGAGTACACTGTATGACATGATTGCTGGAGAGTACACTGTTTGATAGATTGGATGCCTGGACAGTAAGAACTGATGGGTTTTAATCTCCCCTGATTAACTGTAAAGATCATCTGTTAAATCAAAAGGTACTGTAATATATTTGACTAATGGTTGTCAACTTCAGGCATATTTCCCCTTTTTAAAATTGTAATTTCTTTCTTAAACAAATTCCTTCCTCTCCAGACCCAGTGCTTCATCTGCGGTATCGGCAGTGACTACTTTGATACCACTCCACACGGTTTCGAGACACACACCCTGGAAGAGCATAACTTAGCCAACTACATGTGAGCGACCATGGAAGAGTTTGATACATGAAAGTTTCCTCCACAGGGTCACGTTCTGACACCTCCGCCTCTCCCAACAGGTTCTTCCTGATGTACCTGATTAATAAAGATGAAACGGAGCACACGGGACAGGTCTGTCTGAACATCTGTCTAAATGACATAAAGTCTGTCTCACTGTCTGATTTACAATCTGTCCGTCTGACAATCTGTCCGTCTGACATAAAGTCTGTCTGACTGTCTGTCTGGTTTAAAGTCTGTTTGACTGTCTATCTGAAACTTGTTGACAAACATGAAAGATTTTAACTCTGTATTGTGTACAAGTCAGTCTGTCACTGGCCGGGGGTCTATGACCACTGTGACAGTAAGGTGGCTGAGTTTCGAGCGGTTGGGTTAAAAGCAGAAGTTACAGTTTGGTTGCATGACTCCAATAATGTAGTCCATGGATATAAACGTGTCTCTCTTTCTCAACCGTTTCATACCCTCTCTCTCCTTCTCTCCCTGTTCATTCTCTCCTCCCTCCTTCAGGAGTCATATGTCTGGAAGATGTACCAGGAGAGGTGCTGGGACTTCTTCCCAGCTGGAGACTGTTTCAGGAAGCAGTATGAGGACCAGCTCGGGTAGTGGGATACTTCCTGCTTGTCTGGGGGTCTGAGAGGGGGAAGGAACAGAACAGGGGAGCAACAGAGGGAGAGAAAGAGAGAGAATGGGAGGAGTAGGGGAGAGAGGGAGAAGTCATGGAACAAGCTTAGCTCTTTGGAGAGGCCAGACCAGGGTGTGAAAAAGTTGTTCTGAAACATTTCTGTGGAATCTTCTGTCTTGACACTTCAGCATCAATATTCTGAGAGACTGAACACGTGCGAGATTTATAGGAACAGTTTCATCTGAGGTTAGAGAACAAGTCCAAAGGGCTTTAACTTGTAAATACACTTCATGGCCTTTTTTGATTAATACATGCCACCTAAACACTTGCATTGTTGATCATGTTCAAACATAAACACAGCCTTGCCTCTTTCTGTCACTGGGTGGTGCTGTTGAGCCAAACACATTTTAGTGCCCGGCTCTGATAAACAAACCTGCTTCCTTGTCTTATGTACTGACCCTGTTCCTCCTATTGGACAATGTAATAGAATATATGCCATTCATGTTCTTATGGGGGATTCTGGTTGTGTTGTTGTCCCCTCTGGTTTATAGTGATCAGTATCTGACAGCATTTTCTAGCAGTGCCTCTTCTTTCCACAAGGGGGCAATCACACGCCCCATGTCTCTTTCTCTCTCTCTTATTCTAGAATTCTCTAAACTTTAATAACTGATGTTGACATATACACTCTGTTCAAAACAGTGAGATGCGTGCTGTGGAGTTAAACACAGATTTTCAGTCTTCTTGACAATTTAATGTCCTTCAACAAACCAGTTTTTGCACTCTTGAGTCATACAATGTGTTCCTTCCTGTGTGTTATTTGAGTGTTCCTATTGGCTACCACAGATCACACAGTGTTCCAACTGGCTACCGCCTACCTCACGGTGTTCCTGTTGATGACCACAGTGTTCATATTGGCTACCACAGACCCCGCTGTGTTTCTATTGGCTACTATGAATTAAATAGGGACATTACAACATCGTGACAGTTTCGGTGTAGAGGAGGATGTCTGGGTAACATGCTTAATACTCATGCATTCCTCTAACTCTTCTAGTAGAACTCTGCTAACGACACTTGTAGGTCAGTTAAATTGATGCTGGGTGGTAATGTTCTTTACCATATTCATACACATGGAGTAGTGCATATTCATGCACGGCTAATTCAGTGCATACAAAAGTATTGAATGTATTTATTAATGTCCACTCTACATTGCGGCCATTGTGTTGTAGTGAAAACTAGAGTAACCAATTACATATTTTAACAACATAAATATATATTTTTGTTTTGGAGATTTGAATTATTCACGATGTTCTCCGCTGCTTAGTTCAAGTTGAATAATACATCATTGAATGTGTACCTTGTTTTACAAATGAATAACAACTTGAAAGACAGCTGAAAGGAGATGAAGAATGTGTCCAGTTTGCAGTCAGAAGTATCGTTTTTTTGTTTGTGTGTTAGATTTGTAAGATATTTTCTTTTGGAACATCTATTTATTTATCTCTCGTTAAAATCTTCAAAATGACACCTGTGATTGTTTAAACTCTGTCCGCTGTTGAGTAGGAATACGAACACTCTAATTGGTGTCAAGTTAACACGACTTCTCACACACTGGTGATTTTTGTATTACCTTTATGGGTGTGTCCTGAGAAGGATGTGTCGTAGTTTGCTGATCGTCTAAAGTGTGTTATCCCAAAAGGTGAATTCACACCACTGGGTGTACAGCAATCAACAGAGGGCCTTGATGATGTAGAGAGTCCAGTGGAGATTTCCTACAGGTGAAGGATCTCCATTAGAGCCCATTTCCCACATCAGGAAAGTAATCCTACAGCAACAGGAGATTATGTGGATTGGTGGATAATTAACGTTTCTGTAGGTGTACTTGCATTCTTTCGTAAGGAACAATTATTTCTATGTGGACTTTTTGAAACAAAAATGAATAAGTTATACTACACAAGTACAGGTCCTACATCTGTGTTGACTTTAATAGTATTTTCTGACTGAATCCTGCGTTTCAAATTAAGACTAATTAAACAAATTATTTTAAGATGACTTGGACAATCCTTGTTTTGTGTCTTAGTTGTTTGTTTTGTGCGTGTGCAAGGGTGTGTTTGTGAGCTTTTGCAAATGTATGTGGTAGAGTATGCAGACTAACTAATGTGTCAGTAGATGACAGTATGTAGGTACCATATACATGACATGTACAAAAGACCCTGCCTTAATGCACGTTGTGTTCTCTTGACATATGGAGAAGTATGTCTCGTTTTCGATAATTAATCATTAATCATTTAGTTGGTTCATGGTCCAAACGGGTACAAGAAGAAATTTTGTAGTTCCTAGAAAGGAACAGACTTTCCAAATTCTCTTTGAGACTTTGGTCAAAAAGGCTAGCGACAAATCTAGCGAGTTTTTTCTGGTGTTTTGGAGATTGGCGTGAAAGTACATATCTTCAGCACGGTGTAAATGTAAATCTTCACCGCCAGAGTGTCTCTTTTGGGCCATTTTGCCGGTCCTTTCCACCCCACATAACATCTCATGTTAATCTTGTGATTACATTTTATATTCTAACATTTAAAAATACAGGACAAAATTGATTTATGTAATGTGGGTCTACACAAAGCTTTAAAGTCATGAAGTTATTTTGAGAAGTGATGGCTTATTTAAAAAAAAAACAAGCCAAGAATCAACAGAAGAACGTTCAATGGTGGTTCTAAACATATTTAGGGTGTTTTTTTTTGTCTCCCACAACCTTATTCCTCTCATACAGCGTCCGTTACTAATATACAAATTTGACGATGACGTAATTTAGTGACATTTAGGACAGCCAATAGCTACTTTCCTTAAGGAGTTGGCAACACTGAGTCGAATTAGTCTGTACGGGAGTTTCGCATTAGAGTAGAAGAGAGGTTTCAGGCTGACCTTAAATTAACTACAACATCCAGCATTACGGTATTTGTATCCACTAATAATCACAATAAGAATTCTCGAAATCTGCAAATCAGCAATTAGCGAAGTAAGATAAAAGATAACGTTCAGGCTTGCCTGTGTAAACGCGGCATTTTAAAGTGTACGGGCATAGTTAAGTATCAGCTAGCACAGTCCTTACAGACCACTCCTTAGGTATAAGATGGAAAACAACCAGGAAGTTTGACAAATGCTTATCTTAGTCAAATAACGCAATTGCACCACGAAACATTTTAAATATCAAACACACACAACCAGGGCCGGCCCTAGGCGTAAGCAACCTAAGCAATCGCTTAGGTCCCTCGACTGCCAGGGGGCTCCAGACTGCTAGTGAGCCTCGGACCACTAAAGGAGAGGGGGCCCCAAATCAACTTTTGCTTAGCCCCCCCCCCAAGGCTAAGGCCGGCACTGCACACAACAAGACACTACGGATAGTCAGCGCTCAATATTGGTTTGTGTGCACACGCTCAACCCCGCGGGAAATCTGAATACCCCATAGCAGCGGTGCAGCAATGACTTCAATAAAATCTACTATCTACGGAAAACATAGTCGAGACTCCTTTAGTACACAACCTAATTTTTATCTACAATTTACAGCCATTCACGCTTTATTTATATGGATTACATGTTCACCTTAAGCACACTTGGCATCTTTTGTACCACCGAACCACTCCTGTCTTGTGATAAGATTGGGAACGCATTGGGAAACCGATAAGACGTAGCCTGGTCAACATCATTAACCCACCGGGCCTCTCCATGGAGACCGTCCCACTCCTTGTCCGTGATTTCTCTCTGCTGGACACTTTGCCCCGCCCCACCCTGGTCCGTATTGTATAAAAATGGTCATCCAAAAGAAGCGTTTCTACCGTCCACACGTCTCTCAGACCTTCTGTGGACATCTAAGTGACAGTCATCATGTTTGTTGCGCCACCTGGTTACCAGCCCGTGTACAACCCTGTGAGTAGTGTGTCCTATTTCAGTAGTTATGGTCTGTATTTGCCTACACATCTTAATGTGCGACTATAGGTGTGTGTAGTTAAGTGGTTGTTCCTGTGTGCAGAGTATCCCCTATGTGGGTCCTATCTACGGGGGACTGAGATCCGGGATGTCCGTCTACATCCAGGGAGTCATCCCCCACCACATCACCAGGTGAGGCAGCCACACCGTGTAGTGATTTAATTACTTGGACGTTTCTTGCGAAAGAAACAGGAGTCTACCTGCCCCCTCGGCCTCTCGCCTTGCATTTTGGACGCTGCGCTACATTAAACGTTTATATATCCGGTGTCCATCGGACGGGCGATGTGTGCCAAGCGTCCGTAGTGACACGCGTCTCGCTAACGTACAGACGGGGAACATGCGCGTTGTTGGCGGACAAAAATGAAAAGTGCACTTTGTTGTAAGGGGGCGCTGAGGCTGCAATAAGGGGGCAGGAACAACTATTCTGCTCCCCGCGGTTGAACAGACGGGGTATCCTACTGGACTACCCAACCTAGCCTTGTTTCATTGGGCAGAGAGATGACAGGTGTAACTAATCAGCAGTACAATTGGGTAGAGGATTCTTTCACTGGCTGGTTTACATTGGCCAGTGCCAGGCGCGCTCCCGTCACATGATCATCGGGATTGAAGGTATATAGCTTCACAAACGCACTGTTCTAACGGTGTAGAGCAGGGGTGTCAAACCGGTTCCTCGGAGGGCCGTGTGTCTGCAGGTTTTTGTTTTTTCTTGTAAATTGGTTCCCAGTTCAGACCTAAACAATCAGGTGAGGGTAGACCTAACCAATTAGTGACCTAATTAATCAATCAAGTACAAGGTGACAGCAAAAACCTGCAGACACTCGGCCCTCCGTGGATCCGGTTTGACACCTGTGGTGTAGAGGAAGCTGTGACTTGTCTTTTGAACTAATGATTGGTTGGTTAGGCGGCGCTTGTTTTTTTATCAGAGGCTCCGTTAAGAATTCCACCATATGCCTTTGAATTAAGAGATCCCTTAATTCTACCTCTCATTGGAGTAAATAACTTCTACCGCGAATTCAGTGTTCTCGGTTTTTCCTTTATACAAATAATCAGACAAGCAATGAATGTGTTTTTGTAATTATTTCAGATTTATTTTCCTCTTCGAAGTATAAATGGAACACACGTACTACTTGAAGGTGGAGTCTTCTAGTAGCATAGAAAATACACCGCTGTCTCCGTTATTGTTTCATGCAAACACGTTTTTGATTGATTACCTAAAATATAGACGTAGCATTGCATCAATGCTCTTTGTGTTGCGTTCAGAGCCCAGGGTGTGGTCCGATATGTATTACATAACCATTATGACTTTTCAGACTCATGTAACAAGAAACACTTTAGGAGCTTAAGGCGCTCCTTAAAAGCTTCGAAGAGGGTTGTAGTTTTCTGTTCTGTTTTAACAGTTAGAGGAAAACACCAGACCAAACCTGTTGCTTGATTTATTATGTCCCCTCTACCGCCCCCTCTAGGTTCTTCATGAACCTGCAGTGTGGGGAGGCTGAGGGCAGCGACATCGCTTTACACTTTAACCCCCGCTTCGACGGCTGGGACAAGGTGGTGTTCAACAGCTGCGAGGGAGGTACTTGGGGGTCGGAGGAGAAGACCCATCACATGCCCTTCAGCAAGAGAGACGCCTTTGAGATGGTCATCATCGTCAACCAGGAAGGCTACCAGGTTAAATCTAATTTAACATTAATCATGCTTTATAGATTGAGCTACAATGTAGGCATGTTCTATTAATCTATAGCAGTATACAGGCCTAGGTGAGTCACTGGTATGCTCATCTATTAGGCCGTTCTAGGTCGACTCCCCTAGCGTTTTCCTGTCCCAAAAACACGGCACTTAAACTCCAGGACATAGTGACTCGGGATTTAAGGGCATTGTCCAGTCTACGGAGTCTGAGTATCAATTTGTAAATGTTTTAATTTATAATAGGACTTTCCCTTCACTTTTGATGTATTGCACTTTGCGCTTGTCTGTTCACGCGTTTTAAAAGGGCATTTCTTTATTTCCACTATGTAGAATTGTAGTAAAATCATCAGTACTATAAATTGACATGGAATCACGTAGTGACCAAAACAATAGCCACCCTTTACCTTGTTGAAGCTGGTTGAGAGAATGCAAGTGTGCAAGGTTGTCATCAATGCAAGGGGTGGTTACGTTATAGAATATACTATATGAAACACAACCCTGTTTCCAAGGAAGTTGGGACACTGCTTAAATGCAAATTTAATGATGTGCCAATCATGTATTTTACAAGAAACTATAGAATTTCTCAGTTTCAACATTTGATATGTTGTCTTGGTATATATAGGGCTTCAATGATTTGCACATCATTGCATTATGTTTTTCCTTACATTTTACACAGCATTACAACTTTTTTGGAAACTGGGTTGTTTTGATCTGTTTAACACTTGGTTGCTACATTATTCATCTTGTGTTATTTCATTATCTTGTTTCTTTTCAATGTGGACAATGGTCAAACCAAAGAACTACCCTTGAATCAATTCATTAGTCTTTATTTGACCATGTCATACAACCATTTACAGTAATAAAAAATAATGCTGTTAAGGTTTTATTTATCAAATTACAAGGTGTCATTCTGAACCATGAAATTCTTGTGTCATGGCTTTAATCAAAGGCTTGAATTCAGTCTAGGTGGCAGTTTAAATTTCTGGTCGGATGTGAGCTGATGCATGTGGTTGTTTTTAGGTGACAGTTAACGGGAAAGAATTTCATAAGTTCAAGCACCGCATTCCAGTTGAGAGAGTCTGTGCCCTGCAGATAGCTGGCGACGTATCCATTCAGACGATCAACGTCATCGGGGTAAGACCGGGACCGCGACACGTTCATTACGTTCAATATTATCACGGTCATTTGTCTTAATGCGATACGCTGTGGTTTTTTTCAGGGAGGAGGAATGGGAGGGGGAAACATGGCGGTAAGTCAGACATGGAAATGTATTCTGTGTAGATCCATAGCCAGATAATGTATTACGTGGTTGTGTCATTATCTCTGTTTAACCCTTGATCATGCACACATCAACAGGGCGGCTATCCAGCTGGCGGTTACCCTGGTGATCAAATGGGGGTAGGTTGGTTCTGTTTGGGTCGTCAGCACAAGGCCTTCTCACCATGCTATCTTTTTGGAGTGGAATTTTAATGTCAGATGTTTGCCTGAAGAGAGATTACAATTTTGGGTTGCCGGGCCTGAAAACACTGGGTGGGAGTTGTGCTCATTTTCTCCAGCGTTTGTGGAAAGACGTCTGGCTCGAGTGTGTTTGCGTTTGTCTGCAGTATCTGTGTTTACTGGCTACCATGACGTTTATTTGCATAACTCACCTGGTGCTGTCAGTGGCTTTCAGGGTGGCATGGGGTGGGGGGATCGCATGTGGGTAAGTCTGACTTTGAAGACAATTCTGCTGCCCCTAACATTCTATTCACTGACACTCCACAATGTCTCCCCAAAAGGGAGGATATCCGGGGGGGCCAGGGGGATATCCGGGGGGGCCAGGGGGATATCCTGGGGGATGTCCGGGGGGGCCCGGGGGATATCCGGGGGGGCCCGGGGGATATCCGGGGGGGCCCGGGGGATATCCTGATGAGTATCCTGGTGGAAACCTTCCAACCATGCTTGGGCAACCAATATACAACCCTGTAAGTAACATTCTCTGCTAAATTGTTATGAATCTCTTCATTAAACTGCCACTGACACCCTTCAAGCAGGATGCAGAAAGTCATTTGCAAGTTCGACTGTCAACTCCCCCAAAGACTGTCATTGTTATAAGTCATAAATACCACTAAGTGTATACACTGGTAATGAGTAATTCTCTACGTCCTGGCAGTGAAGTAACAGTGGTCCTCCCTGTCCCTGTTCAGACTATCCCGTACTGTGGCCAGATTCCAGGAGGGTTGTCTTCTAAGAGGACTGTCATCATCAGAGGGATCGTACCCATGGGTGCTAACAGGTCTGAACTCTGACCCCAATAAAGTGTGTAGTTACCTGACCTTGAACAGATCCACCGTCCTGGTGGTTCCCTCCCAACCCCATGTACAGTGTGCAGCCACATCCGGTTATTAACGGCCTATGTATTAAATCAGACGTGTTGAGTTGTGGTTGGAATTTAAATGTCTGGGTCTGGCCAGCTATCATAGGATCAGATTGCTTGACAAACCATCTTTATGAAAATGTAAGCTGATGTGGACTATGAAACCTGACAAGGATCTAAAACGTTCCAGTAAATCCACCAAGCATTGGAAGGAATAATGGAGAGATCTGGAATGGCCAAGTCAAAGCACAGATCTTAATACTATTGAGATGCTGTGGGGTGATTTGAAACTGGCTATGCGTACATGAAACCCCTCAAACATCACACCGCTAAAAATTCTGCATTGAGTGGGAGAAACTTTTTCCCAGTCGACGTCAGAGACTGGTAGACCGATTTAGGAAAGTCTTATTAAGGCCATTTCAGCTAATATGAGCAAAGGGTGTCCTAACTTCTTCCTTAGTAGGAAATGGCATATTGGTGAATCTTCTGTTTAACTAAATGATCTCATGGTTAAAGTGTCATTGTTTTTCAATTACATCACCTTTATCTATAGAGCTAGTTTGCTATGTCCACATTTCTTAGAGTGAAATATAAACATTTATGACTGTATATTAATTGACGGGTCTGTTCTGGTGTCTTGCAGGTTTTCTATTAACTTCATGGTGGGCGGCTCCCGAGACATCGCGTTCCACCTGAACTCTCGAGTGCGGGAGGGGGAGGTGGTGAGGAACAGCATGATCGGGGGGGTCTGGGGAATGGAGGAGCGACAGGTCACACTCAACCCCTTCCAGGAGGGACAATACTTTGATGTGAGTACCCCGAAACATCCAGAATGCACTGGGGGAACACAGGGCTGGTCAACACTATTACATGGGGAACCAGGTTATGAACTCCCTACAGAGGACATGTCAGATTAGTGCTTATTCATGCCTGTACATACTAACATTGGATTGGGTCAAACATTTTAAATCATTATGTAATATGCAGGTCCCCCTTTAATTATTAATAACCGCTAAGAACAGTGAAAGGGACTGTAATTTCTAGTCATTGTTTACTGGCCATCTAGGTCCAAATCTTGATCCAGTTATCCCAAATACAACACACGCGTACACACAAGCTAGCTACTGTCACAGAATTACTAACTAGCTTGCTAACATGAGTTTTCACAAATGGACGGCTACATTTCCCAACTGCGGCTGATCCCTCTCTCTCTCTCGCTCCTTCCATCGTTCAGATTTCCATCCGATGTGGGAACCAGCGGTTCAAGGTGTTTGTGAACGGGCAGCACATGTGTGACTTCGCCCACCGCTACCAGAACCACAGCCAGATCAATACCCTGGAGTTGACGGGTGACCTGCAGGTGTCATACGTGCACTTCTGAGTTGTTACACACCTGTAGAACACCCTGGTGGTTCTAACCATTCACTGTACCTCTGAGTCATTACACACCTGTAGAACACCCTGGTGGTTCTAACCATTCACTGTACCTCTGAGTCATTACACACCTGTAGAACACCCTGCTGGTTCTAACCATTCACTGTACCTCTGTAACATGGTGGTTTGTGATCAAATGGCATTGATGAAACAAGATTTTACGGTAATAAAATTGTCTGCCGCCTTCCGCAGTGTTGTTGTGGAAGTTATTTTCTGATTAGACAGACCAACAATATGTAGGTTGTCATTACATTTCTACCCGTATACACAATGTTTATAAAACTGAATTGAAGCACACTGACACCTCTAAATTGGTTAGCATCCTTTGAATGTAATGTATCAACTTAAGAACTTAATGTTTTGAGCTGTTACAAACTCTCACAAAGCTCCCTTGGTTTGAATTTACTATTGTTTTTTTTTTCCTCTGGAATATTTTGTCCTTTTAGTTGTGGGGGAGGGGGTTTGGGGGGAGGGGGTTTGGGGCCACCTGTTCAAGGGGAGTGGTCTGGCTTTTAAAGCATGTCAGGTGTGGGTCTTGTTTGTATTTATGTTGCATGTCATTTCCTTCAGTTTCCCAGCAGTAGAGCTGTTCTATGTGGCAGGGCAGGGTGAGTGAGTTTGGTTTGGCAGTTGTTGTTTTTTCCATTTCAAGGTTTGCAGGTTGGCCCCGCGGTTAGAACCTCTGAACACCAACCGAAACGTTGTTAGCTTGAATATCCCGCAAGGCAATCACCCCGAACCGTCGTGTCACTGAGCAAGAACCTTAATCCTAATTGCTGTAAAGGAGCAAATGTGGTAAAGTAAGGGTGAGCTGTCCTTTGGCCCATTAAGGGCTTTTGCTCCTCAGTTTGTGCACCACAGGAGACCTAAACCACTGTTGTCTCGACCAGGCAGATTTCACGTCACATGTGCACTGAAGGTGAACACAATTCCCAGCAACAACAACGATTGCCTGTGCAGGTGACCGTTTACCTCAGATTTATTAGTGTTACCTGGAAAAGCCGCCCTCTGCTTCCCCCCCCCAGGTGCCGCCACGCTGAAACCAGGATTTGTAATTAAACTATTGTGCCGTGAGTCAGTGCTTTAGATCCCTGCAGCATTTGACAAACCGCTTTCAACCTCCTGTAGGAATGCACCCGTAATGTCAGTTTTAGATCAGAGGCAGTTGTCTCCTTGGCATTTTTACAGGCGACGTGGCCATCGACAAGACATGCAAAACATCCAGCCTCAACACTGCAATTACAATGCCTGACAACCTCTAATGCAATGCAGAAAACATACTTTCGAAATTAAAAAACTAGTTTTTGACACAATCATCTTTGCTAATCTTCAAAGATTTTTTTTTTTTCCTGTGACAATTAGAATACCCTATTTGAAGTCAGTCATTACAGTAATCTCAAAGCCAAACTTCATGGCAGTTCCATTTGTCAACAGTATATACGTCAGTCAGTAACATATTCACTACCCACAATGATTGTCTAGGTTGACACTTCCATTTGTCAACATGTTCCAAAGTCAGTGAGTGACATATATACTACCCACAATCATTGTCTAGGTTGAGGCTTCCATAGACTGATGACTTGTAATGCAACTCTTCTGCATCTTTTAACCAACTCTTTTGCATCATTATGGTCCGTCTTTGACCCTTTATCAATGAGGAATTCTAAAAACCCCTGTTTACTATGCTATTAGTGTTCAGGAAACAAGGGCGTATGAGATTCTATTATATGCTGTTAGTGTACAGGATGCTATTATATGCTGTTAGTGTACATAAAGTCACTGAACATAGAAATGCAACGGCCAAAATGACTGGCTGTGCCCATTTGTTTCACCTATGCTGTGAGAGTCACGGGAACAAACATACTTCACCATCCCCATCTATTTTATTATAGCACGTCTGATGATGTTGAATAATGTGATAAAATCTAAATGTTGGATGCCCAAGTCATATGCAAATTGTCCCAAAACTTAATTAGTAAACAAGGGATTCTTTAAGGTTTGGGTTTCATACTAATGTTGGTGGAAGCCCAGTTGTCACTAGTTCTGGGGTAAGAAAGGATTTGTCTCTGAATTTGCATTGACTCACCATGGAGCCAACCCTTATGTACCAGTGAAACACCCACAAACACACACTCAGTCAACACACCTGCTTTGAGACTATTTGAATTGTGCAATCTAAAGTAGCAAAGAAGAAATGCTGAAACTAGATCCTCCATATCCTGACATAATATTTTGTGTGATGTTCTGTTCTTCCTGTTTATATGACTGAGTTAAGTCATATAAAAAACCTAACTTTTCCCTCAATACCTGATCTTCTATGTGTTGTCCATTCCAAAGGGAGTGATTTGAATTAGAGGCTATTTGCATTAACCCAACCCTGCTGTGACCATGTTCTATAGATTGTAATATATCTTCTTCAATAGACTCCTTTTACAGGTATGATTTGAATTAAAGACTATTTGCATTGACTTTCCGCAGATCTACCCTGCAGTGGGCAGGTTCTAAAGACTGTAAGGCAGGTCCTTCAATAGACTTCCTTTACGATGTGTTTGGAAATGAAGACTATTTGTATTGAGTCTCCACAGTAAAATGATAGAAATATTAAACAAAAGGTCTAAACCGAACCCATTTTAGAAAAAGTCCTCCGTTCTAAGTTTTTCCAGTACCATTCCTACCACTTCATGTAATGCCAATGTATATTAGTTCCTGGGGATAATTCTGGTTGTTCATGTTGTATCTTCCACCCCAACTCTATAGAAGCAAGATTAGCAGGGGCTGGTCTAGTTGGTCATCAGCTTTGTACGCTGCACCTTTAACTAGAGCAAGGTTGCTATTCCGTTACATATGTTTAGCGCCTCAACAAAGGAAGATCGAGTCAGCCCGGTGAGATTAACAAGGGTGTTGTCACTCTCCAGTTACACATGTTCACATCGTAACAAAAGATGATCTGTCGGCATCGTCAAGTTCGGCTTTTATGTATCACTTTAAAATGAAATGCTCAGGGGTTAGGCTGGATAATGAATTTCCCTATTGATTGGCTGAAACGTTCTTTGTACTGACTTTTGTAGGAGGCAAATCAACCTCCCCAAGAAACCCTGTCCGCAGGGAATTCTGTATTGTTCCATTATTGATTTTAACATCCTCTATACAATCAAGACAGTTGGGTAATATTATTATTATTTAGTTTAAACCATCCCCTACTGATATACTTTTCCAGGAAAAGAGAAGCAATTTACAGTACACTATCTTTAGTGATGATCTTTAGTCAAGATTAGTTTTCTTGTAGGGGGAAAACTGGGGGAATACAGTCTGGGTAAACATATAAAATAGAAAGTGTGAAAGTTCACAGGAACACAGTGGGCTTCACTGTTGTGAATTTGAATATGTTTGGAACCACCAAGACCCTGGTAATCTGGACAAACCAAATAACCTGGCAAGAAGGGCCTTGGTCGGGCACTTCCTCAATCTGTCCTTTAAAGTAAGTTGCTTGACAATAGCCACTATTGATTAAAAGGAAATTTAATATGAATCCTGAAGGGCTCTGAGAGCATGAGGAAAAATGTTCTCCTGTCTGACAACCTAAAGTAAGCAATTAGGCCTGAATGCTAAGAGATCTGTCCGGTGAAAACATGGTACCACTTCTGACATGGCTAATACCCTCCCTACATGAAGAATGGTGGAAGCATCATGCCATGGGGATGGTTCTAAGTTGAAAGAAATCTGAGACTGGCCAGGACTTCCCTTAACATGTACACTGTATCTGTACTTGCTTATACTACATATATATATATATTTGAAACCTGTTATTTCTGCATTGTTTGGTGTGTGCATAAATAAAATGGGCAATTAGAAAAACAGATGTCCTAATTGTCAACAGAACCACTTGTTGCAGGAGAAAGCAAGCTCACTGGGGTTCAGTGGGGTGCAGTGTTTCTCAGTTGGTTAGAGCACAGCCTTCGCAATTGTTTAGTATTGTCTGATTTCATAGTCGCTCCAGTATTAAAAAGTGTTCCCCAAAGATAATTTACATAAACCCGTGGAGGTTGAGAAAAATGTTGTGACAGCAAATATTCAAGATCTGTACTGAGGCTTGAAAGACCAGTTTGACAGCCCCGGGCTGTGATACCCAACAGGCCAGATGAAATGACATGAGTCAGCCTCACTGCACACCCTGTGTCTGTTTGGCTACACATCTACAAGCCCCCTCCCTCGTTTCAGTTTCTATAAGACTGCATCGCAGAGACAGTTCTCCTGTCCT
The DNA here is from genome assembly GCA_016801125.1 of Novumbra hubbsi. NCBI lineage: Eukaryota > Metazoa > Chordata > Actinopteri > Esociformes > Umbridae > Novumbra > Novumbra hubbsi. The sequence goes on from JACXGK010006647.1 coordinate 21,855, forward strand.
CTCTGTCTCTTCTACATCTCTTCGTCTCTCTGTGGATATCTAAGTAACTGCCAACATGTTTGTTTCTCCAGCTGGCTACCAGCCCATCTACAACCCTGTGAGTACTGAGTTATTTTTTAGCGACCGTCTTTCTCAACTTTCCCATCAAAGACTTTCTTTCTCTCCAAGACTTAATCTCTAGGTAATTAGCAAAGTTTGTGGTACTAGTTTTAACCAACATTGTAACTTACAGTACAACAATCTGTGGAAGCATCTTTTTAAATGCGCATTCAGCATTAACCTAAATGATCAGGGACTTGCAAATATACTCTTCCAATGTTACGCAGGTTTGAAATGTGATACGACGTAAAGCTACAGTAGCATGCCTACCACGTTTTATCAAGTCCAACAGGTCCGTTGTTTAGTAAGTCAGTTAAGAGTTGCTTCCAGAAACTGCTACATCAGGTCAAATGAACCTCATCTGGAGTTGTCCCAACATTGTGCCACAGCCTAGTATTGAATCCACGAGGAAACTGTCTAACTGATGTCAGCAACATCTGTGAACAGATCTCTAAATACATTATGAGTCAATTACTGCTAAAAACGTCACACTAATAAACCCCAAGAGAGGGGACGTAAAGCCTGATGTTAGAATTCTGTCCATGTTTTTGCAGAATATCTACTTAACTACCAACAAATTAAGATTCAAAGAAGTTTGCTAAACATGGGTGTCAGCTTTAACAGGATTATAATTTTATATAATCATGGTTAAGCATGTATTTTTTCATGCCCTTTTTACATCAGCAGTTGTCACAAAGTCATTTTACACATACCCTGCCGGAAACCTTAAAGAGAAAGCACTTTGAGGAGCAAACACTCTTTACCATCAAAACAAAGGACGAAACTTAGAGAGGAACCAGACAAATACTGAATAGGAAGACTACACAATGATTAAACAATATTATCCTCTTTAGCATGTATACTCCTTTTAAAATTTCAAAACACTTCAAAACAAGACAAGGAGGTACCACAAAACCACAACAACCCTTGTGTAACAGAGACTAATTTATGTATACATTTATTTATACCCCCCCCAAATCTTATTTTGTAAAAATGTGCTACAAGACGTAACGAGGTGGACAGAGTTTATTCAGAGGTGCCGATTTAATTAGAGATTAAATGACGAGCATTCTGATGATGCTAGCGCAGTCCTGTTAATATTGAAAAATGGGAAGTTACTAAGCAGTGGAAAAGGTTGGCAGGGTTTTTGGGTCCTGTACCACCTGCCTGACAAGGAAGACGTACCAATACTTATTGATGGACTGCTTCTGAACATTGTCTGTTTGTAAATCAACCGGTACAGTAACGTTCAACCACAAAAGTTATTCGAAAAATGGAAGTGATTCATCTTTTGACTTTGATCCACTCTCCTTTCACTATAAAAACACACAATTAATGGCTCTTCTGAACATTCCTCTAAAGCAGAAACGAGCTAATAAGTAATCTTCTGGTAGGTACCAACTGATTTTTGGGGGACTTGTTAGTGAGAGACTGAATACAGTAATTGTTCAGCAAGAACATCATGTAAACTATTTACAGTATTACATTATTTGACACGTTATTCAGACAGCCTACAACGACCACAGGTTGTCCAAAAGTCACACATTGGCCTTTTACAGTTTGACATCGCCCAGTCGGGAATGTTTCAATGGCAAAAACATTTCAAAGCAATTCAGAGTGCTATATATGGCTAGATTCAGTTGCCCAGATATATGATAAAAAAAAAGTATACGATTAGGTTAGCGGTTTGAGAAAACATGATTTTTTATGGAAATGCATCCATACAAATCCTAAACGTATAGTAAAACAAGCATGTGTGTGTATATGCCCAATCTTGATTGGTTGTCATGTGTCTTTTTCTCAATTAGTGTTTTAATGTACAATTATTTATGTATTTCTGCTGGATTTGATCTGACTAGAATTGAAATCATTTGATTTTTTTAATACTCCATTTAGAAATGTATTATGAAGGAGTAAAATATTGTACTCTAGATTTAAGATGAAAAGTTCCCAGACTGCCTTTCTTCTACAGTTGTGTATGTACAGTTAAGTGGTTGTTCCTGTGTGCAGAGTACCCCCTATATGGGTCCGATCAATGGGGGACTGAGATCCGGGATGTCCGTCTACATCCAGGGATTCATCCCTGGGGAAACCTCCAGGTGAGACACGCAGCATTACCAACAAAATGGACCTTATGAAGGAACACAACATTAAGGGAATTTGCTTACACACAACGCTCGATTGGTTGAGTTTTGTTATTTGTAGAAGGAACACGGTGTAGAAAGAGCAAGGTGTAGATGAAACATGGTGTAGATGGAACAGGATGTAGATGGAACATGGTGTAGATGAAAAATTGTGTAGATAGAACATGGTGTAGATGGAACACGGTGTAGATGGACTTTTCAAGTTCTGAGGGGCCCTTGTTTTCCTCCTGAGGGAAAAAAGAGCAGTCATCTGGACCTTGGTTATTTCTTAATGGACAAGCTCCAGAATAGGCCTGTCTAGTCCCCCTAAACTGTCAGGTAAAACACCAGACCCAATATGTGTTGCTTGTCTGTTTCATTCATTGTGCCCCCTTCTACCACCCCTCTAGCTTCTTCGTGAACCTGCAGTGTGGCGAGGCTGAGGGCAGTGACATCGCCTTACACTTCAGCCCTCGCCTGGACGACGGCGCGGTGGTGCTAAACAGTTGCCAGGGAGGGGAATGGGGTTCTGAGGAGAGGATTGATAGCATGCCCTTCAGCAAGACAAATCCCTTCGAGATTGTTGTTACCGTCATCCAGGAGGGCTACCAGGTCAGACATAGATGACAATGCTAAAGTAGATGTACTGTTGATAATGAATACATGTAAATACTGTGTACTTCTAAATAATTCTATAGATATTGTATAGATACAGATCCTTAATACATTAACAAGACCTTTAATTTTACCACGACGAAGAAGTCACCGCAGTTCCAGAAGGCATCATGTTGAACATACATTGTGTATGTCACTGTACTCCAGAGTACATGGGGGCATGTGTCAGAAACGTTCAATGCACTTTGTTACTAGATTTTCCTAATATCTCGGCTAGGAGTAAATCTGGAATCAATACGAAATTCTAGGAAACCAATGAATTTACTGAGGATTCTGGAGACCCTGGGTCCGTTCTTCGAACGTCGCTAACTACATCCGAGATCCAATGACCCATACAAGATCAAATAGTCGCGCTAACACTGATCCGGCTAATTTGGTTAGCCGGATCATAGCCGGTTGGTGATGATTTTGATTAGTATAGCTGAATTGAGTAATCTGGGATAACTGCGCGTTCATGCGTTGGTTGAAAAGGGGGTATGTATCGATAGTAGAAACATTGATCAGCAACGCTGCAGTTGATTGCTCACGGTGGCCAAAGAGCGCGCCCAGGTTTTTTTTTGCAACGGAGCAAGAGCTATTGCTGGAAGGTTACACAGAATTTTAAAAGTTATTCAGAACGCCAGGCAACACCTCAAAGTCGGCAGAAGCCAAGGAGAGAGTGCCGGCAAAAAGTTGCAGACAAATTAAATGCGTGACCATGTTCGATGTTCTTATCACTTATTAAATTATTATATTTTCGTATTTTACTATTTCATCATTACTTTGTTCATCTCTAATGTCAGAGCCACCACAGGACCCATTAGAACACGGGAACAAGTTAAAGTGAAATGCACAGCCTCTGTCTCTAAGCAGGATCCAGTCATAATCACCTGTATAATGGAAACATTTAATTGTGTCAGGCCCAGCAGCATAAGTGTATGTAACACTGTGACCTTGAGGGGTACATCTTCCCTTACCGCGTTCAAATAATGTGCATAAATGTGACTCTGAAAATGAATGCGTCATTCACAGAGCCCGGCCATTTTGCCTTCACATTTGTGATATGGCACATATCACACACCATCTACGAGAGTATAGTCATTCAATGGTATATCTTTTTTGAAACACTACTTTTTTTTAATGTTATTTGATGAATTACTAATCTGGAATCCTAATAGTAATTGACCTGCACATTTATACTGTGAATCCCCTTTCGGTTCACAAAATCCCCTTTATTGTGGCTCGTTAGGACCTTGATGGGGATGTGGGTGCAGTCTATGGCACCTATAACATTAGGGAAGCCTGGGGGACCTTGATGGGGATGTGTGTGCAGTCTATGGCACCTATAACATTAGGGAAGCCTGGGGAACACCAGTCATCCCTATTGGCTTGGTCATGATAGCATGAACTTCCTTACATTAACTTACATTTTGTTATGTACCTGCAATGGCGTAGAAATTGTGTTTCACAGCCTGGGGCATCAAGTGGCTTGGGAATACCACAAAAGCCCCTAAAAACTGCTTGAACGTCAGGTAAACTTTGCGAATGGCACGAGAGACAGCACTTTTCCGAAGTTATCCGCATCTCAAATTGTGTAAATGAAAGTGCCACTCACAAAAAATTGCAACCCCCCCCCAAAAAAAAGAACCGCTGATTCCTGTATATCACGCAACACGTAATTAATTATAAAACTGCGAATTATCCTCGCACCTTCCGCAACTAGTTGTTTTCGTAAAAACGGACAAGCCATGGCTTTTATTGACTTCCCGTATCACCTCACCGTATAGCCGCAATCTAATCTTGTTTACATAAAATAAACCTCCTCTTGAGCAGGCTTAAATTTACGGCCATTTTGCTTTGGCAGCAACTCTAGGATGAGCGTCGAAGAACCCAACTATCCAAGATAATGACAAATCGTCAAAAATCAAATCCGTCTGAGTTTCGAAAAACGGACCCCAAGTCAGAATTAAACGGATGTATTCTTTATTTTGCAGGTGAAAGTGAATGGAGAAGACTTCTGTACGTTCAATCATCGTCTTCCAGTTGAGACCGTCATTGCCCTGCAGATAGCGGCCAATGTATCCATCCAGACCATCAGCTTCATAGGGGTGAGATTTGGGCTGGGAACACTCAGGGCACAAGTAGCCTTATTTTACCTACCAATGTAGGGCATACGTGAAATTCCCAATTTGTCCAAAGAAAGATATTTGCCTCCCTATCTGTGATTTGAATGTTTAAAAGAATCTCTGAAGCACCCGCAACAGAATACATTTTTTTAAACTTCAGCAGCTTTAGGAAATTACTGAGTTTCAAAAAGCCTCTTTGATGTACTAGTTTGAAACTCTGGTCTGCGGTTGCATGCCCAACAGGGGATTATTCTTTTCAGGTAAAAGATAAAGATTTCACTGTAAATGCATAAGAGAACAGGGGGCATTAACATGTGTGGAATAGAAGAGTAATGAAGTCTGTAACATATTTTACGTTTTCCTCCATCGCCAGGGAACAGTTTCTGCCGGGGTAAGTCGTAAAAAGCGTTTGCATGTCTGTGGGTGTGTCTATGGCTGTGCCGGTGGGTGTGTCCGTAAGCGTTATGTGGGCGTGTCATTGTGTGCGTCTGTGTCTGGGAGATGTGCTTGGTTCCCTCAACAGTGCCTTAAATAGTGAAAGGGCGGCAATGGGGGTGTGATGGGGGGGGGCACAGCTCACCTGTCTGAGGCTACAGCTCCCCAGTTGGCCAGCTTTTGTCCTTAAACACTCCTCTATGTGACCCGCAGAATGAAGGAGAGAACCTGCCAACCTTGAGTGGACAAGCGGTTTTCAACCCTGTAAGTCAGGACAGATCACTCAGTAATACATGCAAGCGTATCAGTACCATACATTTCAACACAAATGCTTTCTGTGAATAAACTGAATCCTGCCCTGTTTTCAGCCTGTGCCCTACATCCTCACCATCCCAGATGGCTTGTCTCCTAAGAAGTCCTTCATCATCAGATGCTTGGTGCTGCAAGGTGCATATAGGTCTGTGGTACCCTAATCCTAAAAGATAGCATGTCTGTGGTACCCTAATCCTAAAAGATAGCATGTCTGTGGTACCCTAATCCTAAAAGATAGCATGTCTGTGGTACCCTAATCCCTAATCCTAAAAGATAGCATGTCTGTGGTACCCTAATCCTAAAAGATAGCATGTCTGTGGTACCCTAATCCTAAAAAATAGCATGTCTGTGGTACCCTAATCCTAAAAGATAGCATGTCTGTGGTACCCTAATCCT
>JACXGK010006648.1:0-27953 GCA_016801125.1 Novumbra hubbsi
GCTACGAGCTTTCTAATGAGAAGCTTGATCTATATTAGGAGTCTGTTTTAGGTAAAGCTTCAGCCGCTACGAGCTTTCTAATGAGAAGCTTGATCTATATTAGGAGTCTGTTTTAGGTAAAGCTTCAGCCGCTACGAGCTTTCTAATGAGAAGCTTGATCTATATTAGGAGTCTGTTTTAGGTAAAGCTTCAGCCGCTAAGAGCTTTCTAATGAGAAGCTTGATCTATATTAGGAGTCTGTTTTAGGTAAAGCTTCAGCCGCTACAAGCTTTCTAATGAGAAGCTTGATCTAAATTAGGAGTCTGTTTTAGGTAAAGCTTCAGCCGCTACGAGCTTTCTAATGAGACGCTTGATCTAAATTAGGAGTCTGTTTTAGGTAAAGCTCCAGCCGCTAAGAGCTTTCTAATGAGAAGCTTGATCTAAATTAGGAGTCTGTTTTAGGTAAAGCTCCAGCCGCTAAGAGCTTTCTAATGAGAAGCTTGCCAAATAATTCGGAAAGAACTGCCTGTGTTCTGTAGCAGACTGTTAAAAACCAAACAAAATTGTTTTTGTACTCTGAAATCTCCCAGCTATTATCTAATCAAAATGGACGTTATCCCAGTTCTGTAGCTTATAGATTGACAGTAATACTGTGAATCCTCCCCAAAATCTTAGAAACTGCAGAAAAAGGCCATGAATACACATCTTTTAGTTACAATAACCTTAGTTAGTTGCATAGATTAACTCAAGGGCGAGATGTGCAATTATTGGGAAAATACATTTAGAAAAATATCAAATGCGTGTTTTCTTTCAGGCCTAAATGAAGGGTCTGACGATGTGTACTTTATTGTTAAAATTTACTTGGTGTCGAGTAGTTGTAATTATGCGAATGGAAAATAAATCTAAAAACGTGAAACTCTGAAGCAACACTCTCAGAGAACAAATCCAACAGATGGTAGGGCCTATTTAACACTTGGTTGTTAGTTCTACCAGGTGTATTGACAGGCTTGGTGCCTTACTGTCTCTTGTTCATAAGATCTGGGAAAAGCAAAAAAGACCTCTAGCTTTTTGTCAAAGTATATTAGTGAATATCTCTTGTGGCCTGCGGTTGTCCAGCTGCCTGGATTGTAATCTGCCCCACGGCAAAGTGTCTCCATTTCCTCTCTGTTTATATCAAGTAAACCATCAGTTTTATCAGAAATGTTTGACCAAAGTGAGCATACTGTAGAAATGTCACCGTTTTCAAACCTAATCTAGTGATATGAAGCTAAATGTTTATTATTCATCTGTTTGTCTCTCATCCTGTTCTTACGTTTTCCCTTTCTTTTTTTTTTTTTAGGAATGCTTGAATATCATCCTGTCAAAAGGTTTTCGATACAGCATATAAGGCAACACAAGTGAGTGACTAACATTTATTTTAATAGCACCTCAAGTATTTAGTTGTATGCAACCAACATGTAATTCAAGAACAACCATTTGAGATGGTAGACTGTAGGTGTGGGGGGTGGATGTGAGACAGGAGATACCACACTGTTGTCCCATGAGGTTCTTGGGCTCCTAACACTCTTTACTAAAGCGAGCTCAACTGCCTGTGATGAGCTGTTACCATGGTTACTAATGGCTGAGGCATCCTGTGACAAGGGGTTTTTGACCCTTTCTGCAATTTGGGGAGAGAAAAAGAGAAAAGAATGAACTCTTGGGATAGAAAAGGAATGGAGCGTAGAGAGGAAGCCCTTATCAGCCTCTCTGCATCCTTCCTGCTGAAGGAGCCTCTGCTACTGCCTCTGATAGTACCTTGTTTAAACCCTTTACGGAAGCACCGGGACGCAAATTAAACACCCCCTCACACACAGTTAATCTCATTTTATATTCCATTCATGGTTGTCATATTATATTAAAACTGACTTTCTGGTTAGAGCAATCCAACTCAGTCATCCAAATCAGATTGTAGGCGAGGTCTTAACTAGTTATACAACGTCTTCCTGTACCTTGGTTTATTAAACTCGAAACTGCAAATTATTATGAGTCACAGCAATTTGTTTTGGGGTGCTTGAGCACTGACGTCACACGCAGTCGTCATCAAAAGATCCAGATTTAATGCCTTTCTGCATGTCATCATGTGCAAATGCAGGCTTTTCTTTTGGACGCTATGATCCAAATTTCCCGAAGCAGGAGATTTACTTCTCCCGTGATATTCACTGATCAGATGCGTTATCATTTGGTTTAACGTGCGACTTCCTTGTACCCCCCCCCCAGCTGGGTGCGTAAAAAACACCCGCCAACGGAGCCCCCGGTGCCCATCCCGGCCAGCGCGGAGAGCCGAGACGTGTGGCGCAGCATGACCGTGGTGCCCTACCTGGAGGACCTGCACGGGTACAGCGAGGACAACGAAGATGACTTCTACAACCAGGAGGATGAAATCATCTACACTCAGGACTTCACCATGCCCGGTAGACACACACACACACACACAGCTGCCCTATGTGAGACTGACATGCATGTACGTGGGGCTACTGGGTTCTGCTTATTGGACTCTGATGGAGACGCAAAGGAAAGATGGGGGAGTTTGAGGTCTGAATGAAGTACAGATGGAGGACAGTCTACAATCACACAGAAACAACTGCTCACAAGAAGCAACACGTTATCGGCACAATTCCACACCAAGTCAACCTTCAGATATCAATCTGTACAGTTAGAAAGCGTTGGCAATTGTTAATTTATGTCACCTATTTTGGTGCAAATGAATGTGACAACCGGTGCACTGAAGAGGCAACAGCAAGACAACCCCCCAAAGGGAATGGTTTTGCAGGTGGTGGCCAGAGTCAATGGCTCTCCTAATTTTTCCTGACTGATCGTTCTCTAGCTTTGCATTTTGCTAGTGTCCTTGTCCATACTGGCAGCATGAGTGGTATCTGCTGCCCATTCAGGTTGCGCAGGCACTCCAGCTCCTCCAGGATGGCACATCCATACATGCCATCGCAAGGTTTGCTGTGTCTCCCAGTACCGTCTCATGATCATCGAGGAGATAACTTCCCCAGACACATCGTCTGACCTTACGCTGTTGCTGTGGACCCTGGGTTCCTCCAGGTGCAGGGCAAAGCCAGTGTGGCCTCAGTGTGTAGGCAGTTCCTGGATGTTGAAGGCTGTGACGCCATTGACTGGCCCTCATATTCCTCAGACCTGTCTAATTGAGAACCTCTGGGAAGTTGTGTCAGTGCATCCAACGCCTCCATGTAGCACCACAGACTTCCCAGGAACTCACTGATGCCCTGGTCCTGGATCCTCCATCACGTCAGTGGCATGCCCAGGCGTTCTCCAGAGGCACATTAAAGAGTAACACACTACTACACACTAACCCTAACCACTACACTTTTGATATTAAATATATTTTGTTCATAAAGACGCAGTTATTGTTCCAATAATTTATTTTGAGCTGTGTAGATCAGAACAATGTTTGTTTAAAGGCTTGAGTATAATGTTGCAGCATTCTCCTAACATGATTTAGTGCTCTTCTAAAACAGTGTTCGTTATTGTAAGCCTGTACATAACCTTGACGTAACTAGTCTAGACTTAAGTATTTTATTACACGATTAAGCCTCAAGTAGTGCCATTCAACAGTAAATCATTTTAACTCAGTTCTTGACGTGTTGATATTTGTTTGTAGGGCAAACTCCATGATTTAGACAGTTGTTACAGTCAATCAATACCCATTCTTTGAGTCTGTTGGTAATAATGGCTTTAGATGACCTAGAGCCCATCCTTGCACAATAGTAATAACTACGCTTTATTACACAATAGTAATAACTACGCTTTATTTTTCAAAAGGTGTGTTGCTTGGCAACAAGGGGAGCGAAAACTGCGTCAGCAGTCCATGTTTCTGTTAGTATGATGACCTACAAAATGAATCAGTATATTCAATGGAGCTGCAAAAAGCTTGAATGGTGGTGGGTGACTGTATCTAATAATACCTCCGGTTAAATGGCTTTCTGCAGTATGAATGGTGATTCAAGGCATCACACGCACACACACTTAACAGCACCTCTTAGAGCTACGTTCTCTGCTATAAAGTCCTCAAATGTCACTTTTAGTGTCTAAGTACCCATTTACTTTTTTTGTTCCTCAACATAATAACTTGAATAAATATTGCAATAACTTAATCACAATTCACTTGTCCCAGGATTACTAGGCTTTTGGATGAAGCCATTCATTTTTGTTTCTTTTTTCAAGCCTCTGAAATGGGTTGTTAATACTTTACCCCTTGAATCACTTTCCTGACACAAAACCTGATTCACCCAACTGAATTTTTTTTATATTCACTACTCAAAACAAGTGCCTTGATACACTCAAACATCTGGGAATGTTCCTGATAAGACAGCGGATGGTGTACTAGGGGGATCTCCTCCCAGACCTGGATCAGGGTGTCTGTGAGCTCTTGGACTGTGGTGCTACTTGGTGGCTCAGATGCCCCAATACATAACATCCCAGAGGTTTTAAATTGGATTCAGGTCAGGGGAACGTGAGGGCCAGTCAATGGCATCAATGACTGTCTTCCCAAAACTGACTACACACCGCCTCATGCTACCAGTAGTGACCAGGACGTTAGCATAACACAAATGTTGGGCTGTATCTTACTTGTAGACACCCTCAAGCTGTGTCTGATTTAGATGGGGAGCGTCATCGAAGCTCAACCTTCAGGTCTTCCCTCAGATATTCAATGATGTTTAAGGCGTTGGCTGGACTCACCCCAAGGTTTTCCCTCATTATGATTGAGCCCACTGTGCTCCTGGGAACCTTCAATGCTTTAGAAGTCTTTTCTCCATGCTTCTTCATATCTATGCCTCGTCACGGTTAGATCCTGGAGGTCTATGGAGAGTTTCTTGTACTTTGTGGCTTTGCTGTTGCTCTGACATGCACTGAAGAGTGGGACCTTATTCAATTAATTGAATTTGTTACTAGTTGTACAGACTGCTTTATTTGGAAATACTGCAACCTTCTGGCAAAACTTTCCCCCACAGCAGCTTACAGTAATAGCATGACCGTTAATCTAATATTAGCTGAGCAAGAAAAACGTGTGGCCCTGAAACACTTTTGGGGTGATTTTAAAAAGTTTAAAATCGGATCTACGTTCTCACTCTGTTCTCCAGGGCAGGTGCCAGAGGACATGGGTGAGGCTGAGTTGGCTGAGAGCCGGGCACAGGCCCAGCCTCTGTGTGTCAATGGGACAGAGGGCAAACCCAAGCCAGAGCGCAGGTCTTCCTCGTCCTCCAACCCCTCCCGTAAAGGAGTGTCCACCGCAAGCAAGATACGCAAGCTCTCCACCTGCAAACAGCAATGACCCCCACCTCGACAAGGGAGCTGGTGAGAAGGCCTTTGTTGAATGAGAGTGGGGGGGGGACTGAGGGGGTATAGTAGTCTTGTTGTGTAGGCTGGAGGGTGGGGTGGAGGGGAACTGAGGGGGTTCGGTAGTCTTGTTGTGTAGGATGGAGGGTGGGGTGGAGGGGAACTGAGGGGGTTCAGTAGTCTTGTTGTGTAGGATGGAGGGTGGGGTGGAGGGGAACTGAGGGGGTTCGGTAGTCTTGTTGTGTAGGATGGAGGGTGGGGTGGAGGGGAACTGAGGGGGTTCAGTAGTCTTGTTGTGTAGGATGGAGGGTGGGGTGGAGGGGAACTGCGCTGTGTTCTGTGTGAGTCATCTCCACTGTAGCTTCTCCCCAGGCATCCTCCCAGAGATTGGGGTTCAGAGAGGGCTTGAATACAAGTGCTTGCACTCACACTTTAAAACTAGGTTATATAGCGTATGCACAAAGGTACACTGGGTTTTACATGAACACCTCACACACACACACACACACACACACACACACACAGCCTTTGCACAAGCAGTGCTAAAACCCTCTCCCACACAGGGCTCTGCTACTTGGTATGTTGTGCAGCAGATGGTGGATATTCATTTGTAATGGGGATGACTCATGTTGGTCTAGATAGTGGGCTGTAGGCAGGACATTGTTTCTCTGGCTCCTAAATAACCTCCTATTCATTAAATCTCTGTGTTGGATCTCCTGTCATCCGTTTGTTGCAAGTGGCAGCAGTCTCCTTGTGTGCCTGTGTAACTCAAGCCCTCGCTGAGCGTATAAGGCCGTGTTTCCCCTTTTAATGCCCTTCAGGCGCGTGGCAAATAATCATTTGTCGTGCTGCAGTTGTCATAGAAATATCTAAATCCTGTCCTCTATTTGTACGTCTCCGTGTCCCTCTCAGGTCGGTCTTTTCCCGTCCTTCTGTGTTTGGTGTCCTTGGTGGGAGAAGCCTGCTGATGTTACGCCCCATGTTTCCTCCTGAACCATCACGGTACTACAAACTCCTGTTGCCGGGCCCCGTGCCTGCCATGGAGGGGGGGGGATGCTGCTGAGACGGTACCCTGGCAGGCCTCGGAGTGGAGTGGGTCAGTGCCCTCTGCGGAATGGTTTTCTTTTGCTTTCCCATCTGCCCTTCTCAGGCCATCTCGGAGGAGGCGTGGCCTGGTCTTGTGAGACCCCCTTTGTGTTAGTTTGTAGACAACCTTTTACTTGACAGAACCTACCTGCAGTCATTAAGACCCATTGGATGTGGTGATAAAGAATACCTATATATTTAAATGGATGATGCTTCTATAGATACCCATGTAAAACTGTTTTCTGTACGCTGAGAAAGGGAATCTACTCTGTCAAGGACGTGTGGACTTAAACCTCGACTTCCACTGGTTGTGTGTTGGAGGGGGTTTATTGTTTTGTTTTCAGTTTCTGTTATGTTCCTTTTTTTTTTTTTTTTTCAATAAATATTTTTTTAATTATTATTTATATAAAACTCGTCCCAACCAAACCTGATTCGTCAGTCTCCCTTTTTGTTTTCTCTGTGGTTTATGCACCGCTTAAAACACTGTATCTGCAAGGAGGGACATGACCACTGTCGGAGCTCTACCTAAAGTCCTCCGGCAGGGACAGGCTGTCAGAAACATGTCCGAGGGCCTGTGTCCTCTAGTGGGGCCTGTGCTCACAACTAGGCAATGGGCTTCTCTATTGGCTGCTCCCCCATTGGTGCCTCGTTCTCTACACCGATGACTTCAGGTTCCCACTGAGCACGTGACGGACATGGCCCAGATACGCTGCGGTGAACGTTATGCTGTTTGCAAGCGTGACCGCTGGGATAGTGATGATCCTTGGAGGGTTCCTCCTGGTGCAGGTTAATGCGTGGTGTGTAGGCAGTTCCTGAAGGACGAGGGTACCTGGCCCCAGACCAGGAGGTTCCTGGGGGCCATTATCACCCCTGAGTCACGTGTTGCCGTGATGAAAATCCTGCAAGTTGGAACTGTGCGTGTTTTCAAATGTTAGATTTTTTTCTACAAAAAACAGCCCTCAAATCGGCTGGTGATTTTGGTTACGTCAATTTGTTTTCTACAAATTACTCTAAATGTAGAGTAAAGATTTTGGATTTTTAATATATTTTGTTCATTGAGAATGTGTGGTTAGAGTGTTCCTTCAAATTCTTCAGCAGTGTTTATATGTATAAGAAAGGTTACAAGTGAATGTTCTGGTTCTATTTACACTACAGTTGTACACTGGGTGAACACCAAGTTGCCATTGAGGGTTAAGGAGGATTTTGGGTTACTTCAAACTTATCTAAGATGAGGCTCACAGATAAAAGAATCAAATAAAAAGAAATTACTAGAAATTAATTTAAGATATAAAAATGTCTTACAATAAAGAAATAAGAAATACAAAATTCTTAAAATAAAAGAAATCATGAAAATGAGGCTCAGAAAATTCTTGATGAAACAACCATCAGGCCTCTTAATAGATTTGCTGGTAGCCGTTTCCTCACTGGTCTTTGTGTTGTGTGCATCACATCTGTGGAAACTCCTCCCATTATGACTCACTTCACTCCCCCTCACCTTCTCCCGTTTAACTCCCTCCTTTCCCTTATCTCTCCTCTGACTCACCTGCTGCCCCCCTCCCCCGACTCCGACTCATCCACTATCTCCTCTTCGTCCCCCTCACTGTGTTCTGATTCACCTGCTCTGTGATCAGTTGTCAGTGCTGGCCTGACGCGGCAGATGAAGGGTTGCGTAAGATGAGAGCCGAACACTGCCCACGTCATCCCAGTACTGAACGGTTTGCAGAGCCCAGACCAGGCAAAACGCTGTGAGATATGTTCAGTACCTTTGATCCAAAAAAATAGCACATTGTTTATTTTGTTTTTAGCTTTTGCAGCAAACACCGCTAGTGCAGTGATTGTGTTAATGATATGTCTTGCAGCTGTGTTGTGTGGATGGCTGAAGACCATCTTCTGGTTTGGTGTGCCCTACAACCTTCAGTCCACACAATACTGGAAGTCGCAGACTTATTATTTCTCTTTATTTTCCCCCCAAATAAATGTAAATGAATATGTACATTGGTTGGGACCTTGAAGTCTGGGTTTACCAAAGCATTAGAAAACAGTTGATATTTGATGAACTGTTCAAATTCACACAATGACCTACCAGTTACATACACAGGACCATTTAGTCCAGCAGCTTCAAACCTGGTTCCATGTGCCAATGGATTCACAGTTTACGTTTTAGAATTAAGTGAAATGTAGTAAGAAGCTAACACAATGTTTCAGTGTCTAACAGGTTTGAAAATATGATCAACTACACTGTTTCTTTAACATGTAAACATGCACCAATAATCCCTTCCCCTGGGGGTTTGGCATCATCTGGGGTCACTGCTTGTATCCAGGGTCAAACCAATGTACCGGAGGCCTTTACCAATAATCAATATCAAGCACTTCATTTAGACAATGCAACATTCTTGTGGTAGTTACATTTCCTGCTTTCTCTCCACGTTTGTCATTACGCCACGAAGTATACAGTATTCTCTGGTAGACAGTTGAAGTATCATGTGTCATTCAGGCTGATAAGTGTCCTCCCTCAGCAGACAGCTAGGACACTTTCCTGTTCTCTCAGGCCTCTAGGGAGAGGCTTAAAATTGAAGGAAGCTTCCGGATTCCACCTCTTTAAATCAATATACAGGCATTCTTTGCACATTAAAGTTTTGGTCAGAACTGGTCCTGAATGTCCGTCTAATATTCACCATGGTTTCATATTTTTTTTTTTTACGTAGTAATATATGAAGATGCAATACATAACAGAACATGAAATGAGCACTTGAATAAATAGATAAATTACAAAAACATACATCTGAATAACTTTCGTCATCCAGTGCGGAACCCATGGAGAACATACCCCTGATTACCGTGACAAGGACACTTGAAGGAGACATTTTGGAATGAGGAACAACGAGAAATGGCATTATTTTCCTTCCCATCAAAGTGCATCTATTCTTATATAAAACTGTACATCATATACTTCCTCTTTGTCCACAAACTTATCATGCTGAAAATTACACTTTCATGAGAATGAGTTCTAAAGCTACTACGGAGGAAACGCATATTCAACTGCCAACGTGAATAAAGCAATGGACATCGAATCTCCAAGCAAGGATATCTAGCTTCTAGCAGGAATAAATCTAGGGTAATATTAAGTCACATCACTATCAAAAATAATGACAGCACCCGTTTTCACTGTAACAATGGAAGAGATATGTTTGCCAACAGCCAACTGAGGTGTTTCAGTCATGGTGATGGGATGTACCCTGTACCAATGTTGGGTTAAGTACCCATATGGGCACCTAGACAAGAAGCCAACTTGTATTAGAAGCCAGATCAGTTTGTATTAGGGAATGTGTTTCAAGAAGCCAGATTAGTAGCAAGGTAGTGCTCAAAGCCAAAAATATGTCTAGGAAGTTATTTCTTTTTGTTTATTCTATACAGTATTAAATCGAACAACAACCTGAAAGGAATAAACTGAACTAAGACTGACCATCTGGAATTTCCAGTACAATATCTGTGTTTTGCCCCCAAAAAGATAATTCTCTGGCAAGAGTTTGGGGCCTGAAGGACATACACTGGCTGATGAAGAAAGCCTTAAGGGGAAATATAGGCTGGTGTGTTTGAAATGCCAGAGTCCAACCCCAAATGATATGAAGGTAACTGGGAGAAAAACCGGTCAGCACAGGCTACAAAGGGCTGGAAGGCTCAGGGGTGGAGGACCGGGCTCCCAGCACACACTCTGGGCCCCCCTGACCCGGCCCGGTCCTCCACAGTCCAGTGTAGAGTCTGTCCTCTAGGCTCACGGATAGCTTATCAGACAAGCTGGGAGATGGAGGCTGGAGATGGGGGATTGAGCTAGGCCTCACAGGGTCCTCCATCTTGAGGGTAGGGGGTTGTTCCGGGAGAACCACGGCGAGGTTGGCTATGGGGCCAGAGGAGTAATTCAAAGCTTGGCTACTGTTGTTGTTGTAATTGTCCACACTTGGGTCCATCCCACTGTCTCTAGCCCTCAATGTACCAGGTGACTGACTAGATGCATCCTCATTGGCCACAATCTCATTCCCTGAGCCCGTGTTGGTCGGCTCCTTAACACCGGGGCTCTGACCCACCGCCCCCTCACAGGCCGTTCCCTCGCTGCCTCCAGCCGATCCCTCATTGGTCATTCCCTCACTAGCTCCCTCGTTGGCCTCCTCGTCGGCTGCGCTGGCAATGCGCGACAGCGAGCTATGGTAGCGCGCGTCCAGAAGGTATCCGGCACTGTCGCCCCTCCATAGCGGCCTGAAGCTCTGCCTCTCCAGCGAGGGCGAGTAGCGCCCCCCAGAGCCCGGGTCGCTGTATTGCTTGTGCCGTTGCCACTGTTTGCGGAGGTGGGTGCGCGAGCGGTGCCGGGAGCGCAGCGGCGACTCCTGCTGGTCGAAGCGGGGATCGTGGCGCAGGAACTCATTGAACAGGGCGTCCGTTTTCTCGTCAATGCTGTAGTCGCGGCGACGCAGGCGGACAGGCCGAGGGGATGGCACGGGCTGGGGTGACAGCTGCGACGGAGATTGCGATGGTCCTTTGACGGCAAGCTGTCCTCCATTCAGAGAGCCAGCTGACCTCCTCATAGGTTTGTCCTTCACCTCGCGGTCATCTCCCATGTCATCCTCCAGCTCCTCCTGGAACACCTTGGCTTCAAAGCTCTCACACACAGAGCCCTTCCTCCCAGAGCTGGTGAAGAAGAGCCTCCTCTCCGACGCCGTCTTCCCCCGGGGACCCCCAGGGGTCCCAAACAGCCTGAGCTCCTCTGGGGCCCGTGTTGGCGCTTCAATGGACGTGTACCCACTGTCCATCTGCAGGAGCTTCCGGCCTCCTGCCTCTACATCTCCTCCTCCCCCCTCGCCGCTCTGTCTCTCTCGATTACCCCTGTGGCCAATTTGTTTTCCAGCGTCGCCGTATTCCTCGTCCCCATCTGTCTCCCTCTGGTCTCCCCCTCCCTGCTCCCTCTCCATGTCCCCAAACTCCCATTCTCCCTCTGGCTCGTCACCGAGGTCTTGGGAGAGGCACGCCGCAAAGCTGGACCGGCCTGCTGCACCACCTACCGAACACACGCTGTCGGCGTCGCTTCGTATGGACTCCCTGTCCGTGCTGCTCTGGTCTGAGGAGGCGTACTGCTCCAAGGAGGCTCGGAGGCTCCATATGTCTCTGTACAGGGAGGGCTGCATCTCCTGTTGACTGATATACACCCCGGATCCAGAACCTTCCATCGCTGTCCCTGAATCTGCCTTCATACCTACTTCTGATGGTCTTAGCTCTGCGTCAACTTCTGATTTAACCCTTGGTGTTCCTGCCTCCACTGACTCCAACCTAAGCCTGGCTTCTGCCTCTTTTTCTGTTGCCCGAACAGCCCCTGAACCGGCCCCATCTGATTGTGAAGCGGCCCCACACCCATTCGCAGTCTTCGTCTCTCTATCCATTCTCTCTTCTGCCTTACACGCTCTTTGTTCAGCCGCTTCCTCTTCATCGGGCTCTTCTTCGGACCCAACCCACACCTTGACCTTCTCCGCTGCTTCCGTTCTTGCCGGTGCCTCGGTCTCTGTCCCAGCTTCTGTCCACAGGCATGTCCCTCTCGCTCCCCCCATCTCCTGTTCTCGGTCCTGGGTCTCAGGGGACTCTGGTGGTGGGTGAGTCAGTTCTCTCTCTCTGCTGGCTGCTTCCACCATCACCTCCACTCCTAACCTGCAAAAGAGGGGTCAGGTAGGTTCACCATTGAGCAACGCCATTCAGATTCAATAGGTCAGCCCCCATGTTCAGTTAAAACGTACCAGTGGCCAGGCCCGATGTCGGGGGCAGTCCCAGTGTGTGAAGGGTACCTGCTGAGGGGGGGGGAAGGTGGGCTGGGAGGCTGAGCAAGCAACCCTGCAGAGAGACGCTGGATGCCGCCAATCTGGCCGTGTGTGGGTGGGAGGGATGGGGAGTTGTGATGGCAGAGAGGGGGAGAAAGGTGAAGATGGGGTGAGTCCTCTGTTGGGTCTGTGTTGTCACTGGCAGCTCTCTGTCTCTGGAATGGGCGCCTCTTAGGAGAGCCTAGGGAGAGACACAAGTAGGTTTTAATAAACAAGTATACAATCTAACCCATAACCCTTACTCTCATCCTAACCTCAAACGTGTCATCCTATACCATATTCTAATCCTAACCCTTTAGGCCTAAACTTAACTCTAGGTCTAACCCTAATTCTGACACACGCACAGACTCAGAAAATAATATGCAACATTCATGGAGCTTCTTTTTATTTCTGTTTTGAGCTCAGTTTAGACATTATATTAGGTTTAACAGAATAAAATCCCGAACATCAGGGTTCTAGCTTCACAAAATTACCTTTGGCGTCTAGACTGGTGGCACGATGGCCGCGGTTAAACTTCCACCTCCTGAAGTAAGGCCCCGCCCCCTCCAAGCTGGCATGCCGTGTCATTTTGCAGAATAACTGCAGAACAGAATCGTGGTGGCCTGAGGCCAGAGACCATCCCTTTGTTCCTTCCGTCCCACTCATACACCTCTCCCTTTCCCGGTTTGTCCTGTCCCACGTCTTGTCACCTAAGGCCTCCATCTGTCAAAGCAGATGATGGGAGAAAGACAGATAGTGGTGGATGGGTGGGATATATACAGGCAGCTGCAGCTCTAGGGAAAGGCTCCTTGGAAACCTAAAACAAACTTTTCAGTTACTGAAAATTGTCAAGGTTGTTACAACCACTACGAAGTCTGTTTTGACAATGTTTTAAATGTGTTCAGTGAAACACTCACAGCTCTGGAGGGGGGGGGCAGGGGGCCCCGTCCAGGCAGACAGACTCCGGGGTCCGCTAGAACGGAGTGGTGGGTGTCTCCAGGGAGGGCCCCACTGGAGCTCTGTCTTAACCAGGCCGGCATTTCAGAGGACTGTGGACACATACGGTCAATTTACAGGAAATCACTCAAGAGGGGAAACCTGAAGATCCCTGAAACCTGAAGTTCTAAAGCGCCCGACAATTCAAAATGCCAGTGCTGATGGTAAAGTGTGTAGGGTTCCGGTGGGTTGTACCTGGAAGAGGGGGTAGAGTTTGGGGGCAGGAGGGTTGTTGACGCTCAGGCTGCTGCCCTCTATAGACTCACACTCCATGATGGTGAGGATCTTCAGGGCAGAGGAAGGCGGTGCCAGGTGGAGGTGGGTTAGACGGGCCTTCTTTAGGTGATGGAAGTCCCCTTCTGTGAGGGTGTACCTGATGAGAGGAGGGACATGTTTATAAGTCGGGAGGTAACATTGAAAATGCATTTTTCTTTTTAAGGAAGACTCAGATTTTGGTCCGTTCCGACCAATCAGACGTTCCAAAACATACATTGGTTGTTGGCATGGAGATAAGCCAAAGACTCAACCCATTCTGGTGTCTGCAGAGTTGTTGTACATAATGGTAATGAACAAAATATCACACATCAAGTTAGCATCTTATCACCCTGTAATGAACAGTCATGTGGAAATATTTATCCTGGAGCTAAAGCTCTACTATCATCACAAGAAACAGGCCCTTCAAAAGACACCCTACAGAAACACCCTACAAAAACACAAAAAAGCACCAGAATAGGCCATGGTAAAAATGATTCAACCTCCAGAGACATCAAAGAACAAAGAAAGCCCAATTGTCAAGGTGGAAACCAGCTGATCAAAGTGATCAAACTAATAGTCGTGTTCTACACTGACGGATGCGTTCTACACTGGCGGGTGCGTTCTACACTGACGGGTGCAATCTACACTGACGGATGCATTCTACACTGACGGATGCATTCTACACTAACAAATGCGTTTTACACTAATAAATGTGTTCTACACAGACAAGATATCAGAGATGGGCTACTAAATTCCTATCGAGTCTACAGGTCGTAATCTGTAGCTCCAACTCAAATGCCGGCCAGATACTGTTGCCCCTCAGTCTGGGCATACTAGCCCTCAATGGCCCCCTCACTGGCCCCCTAACCGGCCCCCTCACCGGCCCCCTCACCGGCCCCCTAACCGGCCCCCTCACCGGCCCCCTCACCGGCCCCCTAACCGACCCCCTCACCGGCCCCCTAACCGGCCCCCTCACCGGCCCCCTCACCGGCCCCCTCATCGGCATCAAAATTGTGCAGGATAATTCCCAAGTTTAACATGTGCTGCAAAAAGGGTGCAGATAGCACATACCAACCGGTATTTATAGACTGTATCCATAACAAGGCCTAAGCATCCCTACTTCTGCAGATGGTGATATGACAGCTAATGATTTATGACCCAGTATCAGAGGGAAGAATCTTAAATGGTCATCTGGGGGCCTGAGGGACGTTTTGAGGTAAAGCAGTTCTTGTTTTTAATAAATGTTTAGAATTTATAAAGAGAAAAATAAAATAAAACCCCCATCTGCGAGAACACATTGGGCCCTGTTATTCCTTGTACTGCGATAAAGGGATCTCGAAAGATTGGTTGGTTAAAGGTATCTTCAATTTAATAGATAAACGGTAAGATGTTGGGGAATTATTTGTTTTGGGGAATTTGGGGGGGGGGGGTTGTGTATGGCTTCCAAGAAACAATGGGTCCCCCAATCCTCCCCACTCATGTAGTTTCATCCCCCGTGAACCAGAGCAGGTGTTTTGGGAGTATTTATTCTCAGGTACCTGCGTCCTTTGTCCTGACTCTTACTCTCCTTGTCGTATAGTGCTGACTCGTTGAAGGAGACACGGCGGGCTGTAGAATAGTTGGACATGAACCTGTCTGACTCTTCATCGTGGCAGCTAGACGCAGAGAGAGCATCTGATTCATTCAACCGAACGGCGCTGTCTGGAGAGAGGAGAGATGGGTCATTTCCAACGTTTCTTTTTTTTCTTTTTAAACATACAAGTTTTGGGTCAAAAGTGAGGTAGAATGTTTTCCGTTTCCTGCATACCTTGCATGGGCCGTGCGTCTTCCACATAGGAAGTATTGGTCTTCTCTGGATCATCACTGGCCCTGCCGACAGACACATGATTCAGTGTTTTGGCCCATTGCGTGTGTGAACGTGTGACCGTGTGTTGTAGTGTGTGTATGTGTGTTACCTGGAGTAGCGACGGCTGCCCACACAGCAGCGGTGACAGAACAGCAGCAGTACGGACAGCAGAATCAGTGTGCCTCCAGCAAACACACACAGCAGGACCAGCAGGACCACATAGTTGCCCACACCTCCTGCCGACTGCGGCAGATCCTGGATGCAGGGGGAGACCACCAAGGTCAGGGGCCTACTACCAACCCAAGCTACGGCCCTTTAAGGCCCACTACCGCTTCAGACCCAAGCCACCGCCCCTTTAAGGCCTATTACCGCTTCGGGCCCAAGCCAACGCCCCTTTAAGGCCTTCTACTGCTTTGGACCCAAGCCACCACCCCTTTAAGGCCCACTACCGCTTCGGACCCAAGCCACCTCCCCTTTAAGGCCCACTACCGCTTCGGACCCAAGCCACCGCCCCTTTAAGGCCCACTACTGCTTCGGACCCAAGCCACCGCCCCTTTAAGGCCCATTACCGCTTCGGACCCAAGCCACCGCCCCTTTAAGGCAATGGGGGGTAAAAGTGGCCGAAAGAGATGTTTGGTTGTCTATTTTCACCTCCAGCTGGGAGGTCATGTTTGAGTTTCCCCCGTGAAGAAGAAATCAGCCGGTACCATTACTGTGATAGAGCAGCATTGTGAAACGCAGTCTTGTGAATACATAGTGATGTTCTGAACCACACACACACACACAACTGTGATTAATATGCTTTGTTTTCCCTAAGTGATCCTTGGGATAATAATCAAAACGCCAATGAGACCCTTAATTACATTTTGCTGCTCATCTGACTGAATGGGAAATGTAGCATCTGCAGGCTAAACATGAAAATGGGTGGAATAAAGGAGGTGATGGGGAAGAGAGGAGACACGAGAGGAGAAATAAGGGGGCGACAGGGTGACGTCACCAGGAGGAGGGAGTTAAAAATAAACCGTGAGCACCAGATTTTTGTTCTTTTACATTATCATCAGATTCTGATAACTGAGGACCATTGAAAGCCATGGGGACGAATGGATTCAATACAATCAGTGAGCACAGTCAACAAATAGTGCTAAGATTAAGACACGGTAATGTAAATGTACGACATAGGTTATTCTAAATGTGTTAATAGGTGATAAACCAAACATAAAACAAAGGGGACGCCCTCTAGACCAAAGGTGCTGGAAAACCTTGACTGCTGAAACAATGTCCATGTAGAAATTCCTCTCATTACAGTTACTAAATTACAGAATTCATCTTTGATGATTTTGGAACACAATGCAGGTTGAGCGTCTGAGATGACTTAAGTTCCCAAACACCCCCCTTCAATCAAACTGTCACACTGTCATAGCCGAACACACACAAGGAAGCAACAAAGTGAAGGGAACCAAACGGAGATAGATGAGTCCTGGTTTTGAACTTAATGCCACTCCGACGATGAAAACGTCATGTTATGGGCTAAATTATAATAAAAAAGTAAAAGTGTATTTCACCGCGATTATGTGTAAGGAAAGTGTGTAGAAAGGTGTGTCTAAGAAAGGTGTGAATGGAGTGTGACCATGCAGTTATACTTTAGGTTCTTTAGACAGAGCCATACAGACAGCAAAACTCCCCGCTGGCTCTCAACTGTCATTATATGAAACACAATGCCCAAGCACAGACTTCCTCTCCTGCCAGGGACAGCAGTGTCATGTTATCTGATGTTTCCACAAACTCATCCCAGCTGTAAAAAGGACACTATCAATCAGCCCAAGCAGCTAAATCCCTGGCCAGCTGACTACCCGCAGATCATATTATTAGCCCACAGCCACCACCATAGAAGCCCGCTTAAACATACACCCAGGGGCTTAATTTATCAACATTGTGTAGACATTATGCTAAATTTCGAGTCAAACCCAATTTAAAATGGTTGCATAGAGACAGTTTGATTTATCAAACGATCCAACGAATGTTTTACGCACACCTTTAGGAGATCCCGGCTGATTAATCCCAATTGTTCTGATCAACGTCAATGCCCGAACACCACCGCGGTTATTTGCGTTTGACTCGAAATGTATCATAATGTCTACACATTATGATGTCTGCTGCGCCGCTGTTCGTCCCGCAAAACCGTCTAAAAAAATCTTCTTTCTGAAATGCGCAATCCGGAGCCTATGCCATTAATATTCGTTCCCATTATTCCAGGCTGATATAATAATTCAACAAGGTTTCGACACATGTCTATAACTGGTGACTGTATTGAAATATAATTTTTACAAGTTTACTGACGTGATAAAATTACATGATATGCGGTTGCCTGCTGAGTAACGGCGCGTGAATACACAATTAAAAAACAAGGACATCGAAGCATAATGAATGTTCTGACATTTTATATTAATACAATAAAAAAGTACACTGCTCATAAAATTAAGGGACACATCATCACAGTATAACACCAAGTCAATTAAACTTCAGGGACATCAATCCCAGTTAGAAAGGATTGTGAATTAATGTCACCTGTTTTGGTTCCAGTGCCTGCCCTAGCCTTTTGGGGGCCCTCAGCAAAATTTGATTTGGGGACCCCCTTTCTCCTAGTGGTCCACTGCTCACAAGCAGTCCAGTGGCCCCTGGCAATCGGGCGCCCTAAGCGGCTGCTTATGTTGCTTATGCCTAGGGCAGACCCTGTTTGGTGCAAATTAAAATGACAGCAGGTGCACTGGAGAGCCAACAACAAGACAACCCCCAAAAAGGGAATGTTTTGCAGGTGGTGGCCACAGACAATTGCTCTCTCCTTATGTTTCCTGACCGATTATTCTCTATTTAAGCCTTTTGCTAGTGTCCTTGTCACTACTGGAAGCATGTACTGCAGGTACTTGCCCAAGCAGTCCAGCTTCTCCAGGATGGCATATCCATACGTGCCATTGCAAGGTCTGCAGTGTCTCCCAACACAGTCACAAGAGTATGTTGGCGATACCAGGAGACGGGCCATTCCTCAAAGAAAGCTGGACAAGGCCGTAGAAGGGCATCAACCCAGCGGCAGGTATCTGCTCCTTTGCGCAAGGAGGAACAGGAGGAGCACTGCCAGAGCCCTACAAAATTGTATCCAGATAAACCGACTCCATGAGGGTGTCACTAGGGCCCAACACCATGGATCTTCTTTTGGGACGTGTGCACACCCAGCCCAGCACACTGCAGCTCCATTGGCATCCGCCAGAGAACACCAGAATTGGCAGGTCAGCCATTGTTGCCCCGTTCTCTACAAAGATGAGAGTAGGTTCACACTGAACACATGTGACAGACATAAAATAGTCTGGAGACGCCAAGGTGAATGTTATGCTGCCTGCAGAGAGAGAACCTCTGAGACACAGTATGAGTTGCAGTGATAAAAATCTCAATTGTGTTTTCAGTTGTTCACTTTGATTTTCACTCTGAATTTGAATGAAGCCCTCAATCGGTTGGTGATGTTGGTTACCATAGACCGTTGTTGCGTCATTTGGTTCTCAACGAATTAGACAATGTGCAGTAAAGATTTTGATCTGTAATATATTTCCTTCATCGAGATCTGGTGTGTGATTTAAATATTCCCTTTCTTTTTCTGGAGCAGTGTGTATTTCACATTTAGTAGACTATGTTTGAAAAGTAGTGCCTTATTCCACCACTGGGCACTGTGTGTACATCATCACAGCTTTGCGTGCATTTATGAAGATCCTCAAGCGGCGTAGAAATGCCGGCATGAATGATTTTCATACAGATATACCCCAGGAGTCCATTGAATGAAACCCAGTGCCCGTTTATTTTATACTAAGAGGGTCAGGAGAACCTGGGAGAGCATTAAAGGAGCAGAACCAGGAAGGAGAGAGGAGAGGTGTCGGAGAGCTGCAGTACTTACGGTGGAGTTCTCTGTCAGGCTTGTCAGTACAGGCGAGTCATTGCTCATGGTCCAGGTCAGGGAAATTGTGAATCCTGATAATGGCAGACAGAGGTCAGAGGTCAGACCAGGGAGATATTTAATGCTCCACTTCCTAATTCTATGGCTTAAACACTCAGTCTTTCCTGTCTGTCCCTTATTGAAGATGATCGAAAGATAACTTGGGTCAGTTCCAAACATCCACCCTGGGACTGACTGGTGCTTGAACTGAAGCTACCCACTGTTAATACTATTACTACTCGTAGGATTATTGCTTATTGTTGCTACAGATATTTTATTATGTTTACTTTATACTAGTCTACCACAAAGTATTGCCACTTACACTAGGGTTAGGTTAGGGGTCTGGGGTTAAGTTTAGTAATGAGGGGGCAGTCTCTGCTAATGATCCTTCGATAAATTGTGGGCAAAGCAATGTTAGTCATACTAAAAAATAAAAAGAGAACTTCATCAAAACTGAAATAGATCATGTGAAATATCATTATGAAATATAAATGATATTGATGCCATCTTTATTTTTTAATTTGTGAAATGTCTATGTTGACCTTAGATCAAAAGTGACCTGCTAAGTGTGGCTTTCTCCATTCACCCCCTATTGGGCAGTCATACTGTACTATTTTAAAACAGTAGATTCCCTAAAATATTTAAGAATATTGAACATGTACTTGAAAAACAACCTGCCACATGTACTGAAATTAGGAAACTTGTGCTGAAATTAGGGTGAACGTGGCACGATTCAATACTTAGAATACATAAAAACTTCGTTTAAAGTAATGAGAAGATTGGAGTAATATTCGCCATATGATCCTTACTGGACATCAGGAATTTGGATAAGGCAACAAGGCAGATGGACATTCTAGCACATTCTATTCTACTTATGTAACATTAGAAATAACGTCACATACAAATCATGTCTCATAAGGCACAAAGTGATATGTTACCATTCATTCAAGCGCTTCCCCAATACCATAGTTCCCTCTCGTATTGGTGAAATCTGCGCGCGCTCTCATGTTGGTGCTGAGACAGCGACTAGCCAGTTTTGTTGCGGCTCATCACCACAAAATCCTCAGAGAAACCGCTGATCAAGAAAATCGTTGCACAGTTGTGCACCATCTTATTTTTTCCACACCGATAGCCAAGCAATTTAAATTGTACCAAAAAAATCACATCGAATATTTGACAATAATTTAATAAATTTAAACCTTTTCTATAAACTACATTACCGCAAAAACTTCCAAGTGAAGTATGAGCTCTTGGCTCATCGCAGTACACGTTTGTTTTTTTTGCAAAGGTGTATTTCCACATTACCAATGTGAGGCAAATGTTATCTACAGTACATATGAAAGCATTACATCAGTCCCTTTCCTAAGTCTGTCTAGCCTACATACGTCTTTCTAGCCTGTGCGTGCATTTCTGAATATAAACTGTAGGCTTTCAGAATGCAATATTTTTCTTTCTGATCCATCTTCTACGAGAGATAATTGGATCATAAACCAAAGGCAACAGATAGATTGACTGGTATAGATAATGCTTTAGGTCCCTAGGAGCCGCATTTACCTTATTCTAGGGTACTTCATGCGGTGCATTTGGATACGGTGTCCATCACAAGCCAATAGCACCAGCCTTCTCCGCGTAGTTTAATTCGGGCTTTTAATGCCGATCGTAGTTATGAATGAAACCGCACGCTATAAGACACACCCACAGCCCACTCCTGAAAATGCCACGTGAGGACGACGGCAACTACGTGAAACCGAATCATAGAGAAGGTTAGAGGCCTCTAGTGGCCAAAAGGCGGTTTATTTATTTGGCCATCCCCTCTGAAAGTGTCCACCATTTTAATGTATTTAAAAGGGTTGGATTTCACCTACGTCAGTTGATCCTTGAAGTCACGTCAAACCCGGTCATCAACAAAGATCGTACGTTTAAGTTGATTATATAAGAATTGCTGTCTGTTATGTCTTTTATGGTCATGTCCAACAAAAAGATACCCTCACAGACATTATAATGAAAAAAAATGTTGTGTTGATATTTAGGTTAAATACATTTATAGTAAAACAATGCCCATACCTCATGCTAGTTTCTCTCATCCCAACATAGTGATACTGTTGCACCACTGCACAGGTGTCAAGGACACTTTCATTTGATGTGCTTGCTAAAAACAAAGATTGCACTGGGAAAGCGATGTCTCAGACCCTTCAGATGCTGAACAAATGAAGAGATGCAGGAAGAGTTCTTGTTGCCATCTGTCAAGCATGATGGAGGCAATGTGATGGTGCTAAAGTGGGAGATTTGTACAGAATAAAAGGTACCTTGAAGAAGGACGGCAATCTCTCTATTTTGCAACACCATGCCATACCCCTTGGACGGCACTTGATTGGAGATATTTAGGGAAGAAGCCGTCAGCTGATATTCTGCCTATAATGTGGCCGGATCTCAACCCTATTGAGTTGTTGTTAGAGCAGCTTGACCGGATGGTACGTAAGTGCCCATCAAGTCAATCCAACTTGTGAGAAGTACTTCAGGAAGCATGGGTTGAAATCTCTCCAAATGACCTAAACAAGTTTGAGACTAGAAAGGCCAAAGATCTGCATGGCTGTATTTGCTGCAAATATGTGATTATTTAACAAAAGCAAAGTTTGAAGGATTTAATTATTATTTCTAACCTTTTCAATGACTATATTGCCTTTTTAATATTTTCATGGAAAACCAGGTCATTTCTAAGTAACCCCAAACAGGATCATGAATATCTTCAGCAATAGTGGATTGATAGGGTTTCCCTACACATGTTCACCATACATTATTTTGGGTAAATACAAAAACGCATTATTCTGTATTCAAATGGAAAAGCTGCATCCTCTATCTCTTCTTTCAACCTCAAACATACAAGGTCAGACAGAGCAAGTGAAGTGCCTTGGTCATTTGGTTGTTAAAATACGACACAATTCTCTCAATTTCCATTGAGGTTAGAAAACAAGTCCTAAGTAGTTCACATACATCAACACACCTTTTACGGCTTTTATTAGCTTATCAACCAAATGCGAAAATTAGTATAAGTTCGCTATAAGGCAAGAGTTGTTTTGAATGTTAACTGCTTTAGCTGTAATTCAGCTAACTTCCACAAGATGGGAGCAAATTAGAGATTTTGGTCCTCATTCAGGAAATGTGCCTACGATACAAGATGGGAGCAAATTAGAGATTTTGGTCCTCATTCATGAAATGTGCCTACGATACAATTTGATCTTTAAATGACCGTACGATCATTTCACCGATAGAGCTGGTATTCATGAATACTATATTTGTCGTATCCTTACGATTAAACTCACGTTGGGTCTGAGACCGTGTAAACTACTGTAAAAACAATTTGATATTTCTTGATTAATAAGCGCAATATGACCACAATTATTATGAAAGACAACAATCTTTACAGCCTCAGTAACAACCACCACAATTGTGATTATAACAATAGTTAATATAAAATAAAACGACGAGGAATATAACACAAAAGTACAACAACAGTATCTTTACGGTATTGATGCATTATTAATGCATCATATCATGACCATTGACTAATGGAAATGTGGGGCAAGTTTGTTTCCGATTGCTCAATACCAAATGATGTCTCTCAAAAGCCTTTTCCTTTTTCACCTTCTGCTCTAGCTCTCTGTAAATGTCATATCTTTTTAATTTCAAAACATCTATGCTTCAAACTTGCTGGATGCCAAAAAGACACCAAGGATGCTATTATTTTCAATTCACACTGATTTTAAATAGATAGGTTATTCAAAAATCAATGATCATGTGAGATTTATGTTATTTAACACTATTTGTTATGTCATGACAGCATCAAAGATCCATGCTCCATAATGTTCTACAAGGAAAACAGTTACACATAAAACATAGTTAAACATAATTATATGGAAATAATAAGTGAGTTAAGGCAATAGGTCAAAGCACTCTCCCATTCCAAAAGGAATGTATAAAAATATATCCCAACAGAGAGTACATCTGCACCAAAAATATTTTTAAAGGTCCACTGTGCAGAATTCTGCCTTGAATGTGCGCAAGATTTAAACAATGACAAGAATGGCTACTTCTCCCTTTACCGAATGTGTATTAACTAGTCCAGGTTGGTTTAGGGTGAGAGGATGGTAGCTAATGTGACTGTCTAAAGTGAGCGTGTCACTTGTAAGGGTACAAGTCAACCTAAATGAACAAACAGAACGATGAGAAAGCTTAATATTTTGAGTTAATGTTTCACATATTCCTTTTTACAAGATTGTTCAGTGCCTAATACATCTCCCCTTAAAACTGTAGAAGTCTGTACTTGTTGTATGGTAAAAGCCATACATGTCGCCATTTATCAATGATTCGACAGCTCAATAAAGTTCTGCCAAACTTCAAAAGTTTGATATTGTCTATTTTTAGATCAGGACTACAATAGATGGCATGCAAATACAAATACGCAGTCTGGATATGGTTATTAATCATCAATAGAATTTCAAATCCAAGTACAGAGCCAAATCAAAAACCAAAGACCGACACTGTCCAAAGAATTTGGGTGAGCACAATTTCTTTCATCCCTACAGTACATTAGAAATACTGTGGGTGTGACCGTCCGCCCTATACAAACCAGATTCCTTGGAAAGGTCAGCTCAGCTTCCAGGAATTCCTGGGATAGAGGTATAACATTCCAGACTGACGTTGGGAAAAACTGTGTGGGGAAAGGGCATGGTGGAGAGGAAGAATGATGTGAGGATGGAGATTAAATGTGGAGGCGAGGGATTTAAAGTCCTCTGGGGTCCACTCAGTGTCCCTGCTGACATGCACTGCCTGAGGGAAAGTGAAATCCTGTAGGTTGGGGTCCCTCCAACAGTTCCAAACGGCTTTTTCTACTTGTCTCCTTAACTTCCTCTGCTCTGATCTGGAAACATGGGGTGGATAAAATAAATATGAAATGGGAAAGGGTCTGGTTGGAATCTATGTTTATCTGTCTTGTGGTTTTATATGAGTGCAGTTAGATAAGGAGAAAAAAGGAAGCCCATAGAAATCCCAATAAATTATTTATTTCTTATTCTTAATTCAGTAAGGAAGCCGCTGTTGACCAACGGCATTGTTCTTGCTGGAATTTTTCTGGATCCCATCGGGGACATCCGATGTGACGACAAACAGGGCTGGACATACAGTACACCACCCCCAGAAATGGAAACTATCGTCTGTTAGGTTTTAACTTGATTAATACTACCAGGTGATACAACACTAAACCCTCCATTTTGACCACAAATAACACCCCCTCTCATTGCACTGCTACATCTCAGCTACTGTGTGATTTGCATTTGAGAGAGATTCAGAAAGAGAGACTAGTACTGAACAAGATTAAGGGAAAAAACAAACTAAAAAAAGAGACTTCAACAGACATCCCTCTTGTTATGAGAAAATGAGCAAGAGAATGGATGATAAAAGCCTGAGAGGAAAGGATAAAATTAGTGGGTGGAGGAAGGATAGTCGCACTTGCAGAGACAAGGATGGAGCGAGAGAACGTGTGCGTGGGTGGATGGAGGGAGGCATGTGGGCTGGGAATGGTCTGACGCAGTCTGGGTGAAGCGGTGGTTGAGGGGGTGGTGCTATATTTAGCATCCGATAGGAGAGATTCTGGCTGCTTTTCTCTGCCTGTCTACGTCACTGATTCTACGCTAGCCCTCTGGGTGATACCCATGTGACAGGTGACGGTGTTCTTTATCAATGAGGAGACTGAACCAGAATATTAAGCAGAATAGCATTGTTAAGTTTTTGTAACCATACCTAATGTCTAATTGAATATACTATAAAATAGTAAAACACAAGTGTCATGTAGTATAATGGAAAGTAATATAATACAAAACAATCGGGTTAGTGTTTATGGATAGGTTTCTTGTAATAGGATTTGTACCTATGTGAATGCAAAGCATAAACAACAAATCTTTAAATTAACGTTTTCTGAAAAACACAACACGCTTCAGCACAGTGGCTTACATTTTTTAAATATTCAAGGTTTTTTGTACATGCCAAGGATAAAAATCAGGAAACATTGTTGCTTTTCTGATTACATCATCTTTATGAATGGTAAGCCGCTTGGAGGTACAAGAACAGGGGAGGATCATGTCCACACGTGGGTAGTAGGCCTATTGAGCTGATTGGCCTTTGCTACCTAACACAAGGCTATCGTTCATTCCAATTGGCTAGTTTAGACAGTGGGAGGATTTAACGGTCATCAAATAAAGACGCTTTTTTACGCATTGAACATTTTAGTAGCTGTGCTGTGTTTAGGTTTAAGTCGGAGTGTGACAAGATAGCCACACAAGCAGACTATTGTGATTGTCTGTCTTCATTTCGAAGCTTTTCAAAAAAATGTATCACTCAGTTACATATTTGGGAATAATATGTTCAGCATATAGGCTAATTGGCTCTACCGAATAAAGACAAAGAAGAAAGAAAATCTGTATTTTGTTTATCAGAAGAGTAGGCCTAGCGGAGTGTATCTACTCTAATACTGAGACCCTTATAAAGGGCGAGAAAGATTCCCAGGTATTTCTTCACCTCAGCAGCGTTCGAACTCTAGAGCATGGCCCCATAAATGGACCAATCAACCCCGCACCCTGAATTTCGTTTCCTGCGCGCGTCCATCAGCTCACCACTGGCAGCTGCTTCGAGCTCTCCGTCCATCAGTGAGAAACGGTGGAGGTGCTGAGGAGACGAATTTCCCAAAAGCTCAAAAGGAAAGATTCGTCTTGCTGCATTAGGAAACGTGAGTATTGACAAACACCTACCAAGTACATTATGTAGTTGCCTAATTTACACTGGCTATGATGTTTGAGTTAAATTAAACAACAAATTGAGGACCTAAAAGTTTTCTATGCAATTTGATTAGTGAGTGCAAATGTATGCAATATCATGCAAGGTATTTCATTTATTGTACAATAGAATATTATCGGTTGTTTGTACATCAGAAAGAAACGTGAGTCTGGTTACAGGCAACTGTCGTTACACTCGGAGCTAGGTGGTTTGGATATCTTGTGTTGACAATCTGTGATAAAACTGGGTTAACATTAGCTTCAGCTAAAAAAGGGATTAGATGTTATCATGCCAATAGAAAAAAAGCAACAATCAAAGTTTTCTTGAGTTAACATTCGTTGGCTAAACTGTACTGCTACTACCTAATAGCTAGCTCATTAGCTGGCACCATCTCAACCTGCTACGAAATAAAGCTGCCTATAAACAAGTACCTGCTGCAGTAAAACAAGTCGTACCCCACACTCGCTCATCTTGGCGTCAGCAGCAAGTGTGTAACGAGTACTCCGGGGAAAAAACGATATCATCCGATTATGTTATCTGTGATCGGAAAAAGTTACTAAAAGCCTTTGAATGGCACTCACATGCATAATTCTAAGCGCTCAATTAGATGATTCTGCAGTAGGTAAAGAGACCCGTGGGGGTGTTCGTTTAGCCTAGTGCTATGATTAGATTGTAGCATTACTAAGCGCATTCTCGTGTTCCCGGGGAAGCCCTAAAAAAACGTAATGGCTCCGGCATTCACTTTCACCGGTTTGTCTCTGTGCTAAACTCCACATCAATATGTACATTTTAACTGAATAATTTGATAGTTGGCTATGAAATTGTTATTTTAAATGGACGTTGCTCAAGCAATATTGTCTTGTCTTTAATATGGAGAAAATGTATCTTAGTATTGTTTTTAAATTCAACCATGCATGTCTCGCTGTAAGTTGTCTAAACCACCACAATTATTGTAATCATAATGAAAAATTATAATGGAAATATGTAACCCTCAAAGATCAGTGTGCGGGGTTTGGTGCCGGTAGTAGATTTGGGACTATACTATAGCATCCTGGGATGTTTTGTCCCACCACCAAGACTGCAGGTTCTGTCAAGAGTGGGCGTGGTGGACTAGTTCAACAGTATTGTTATTCCTGGGGTGTTATATTTCTGGGTTTGAACAAAACAAAATACCATATTTGAAGGACAACATGTTGCTTTTACTGCTTTGTGATTTTGATTTATAACCAATTTGAAATAAAAAATCTAATTGGCATTCATAACAATTTAAAAAGATTTAAAAAATCTTCAATTATACATTTCGGTTTTTCCCACTTTCAAAATACAATAAAATAAACTACAAACAGAAAAGGTATATACCCAATTAAAAAAACATGGTCAAATACCAGAAAACTCTAGAGGTGCTTCATTGCTATTGGGTCAGATCAGAGGCATTACTTGGAGTATTTTCTTGTAGTGCTTTTTTTTAAAAACTAATGCATAGCCAAATGATGTATTATATCAATGTTTTAACATGTATAATAGTATACTGTGTGTTTTGATCTGAATATTTATTTTGGGATATGTAAATAATAATGTTGTTCATTTTATATTAGTATATAAATAGTACATTGTTCAAACTTAAATAATCTCTAGCTACTTACACAGGTAGGGACCAGCCTGAAGTACACTCCCCTGAAAGGCCTCCTGACTATAGAACCTAGTACACTCCCCTGAAAGGCCTCCTGACTATAGAACCTAGTACACTCCCCTGAAAGGCCTCCTGACTATAGAACCTAGTACACTCCCCTGAAAGGCCTCCTGACTATAGAACCTA